>JABUQX010035826.1:0-32937 GCA_015478945.1 Trachelipus rathkii | reverse complement strand
CCTGGAAATTTAAATTATATATTCTCTCAAATCAATCAATTTATCTGTTGGTAAAAGGTCAGGGATTTGCCTTTGTAGTTGGTGGTGACGGGTCGAGTGTCTATTTTGAATATGGACCCGGACTAGAAATCGCAAACGGTGTGAAGGACGTTTTAAGAGCTTCCGAGGTATGTAAGGAAATTTAAAACAGATGAAAGGGACGTGTTAAAAATCGTGAGTCCATGACACGTGGGTGACGGGTTAAAGGTTGTGTGTGTGTTGTGGAGTGTAGGTTGTAGGTGTGTAGGCGTGTAGGTTGTGTGCTTAAGTTAGAAAGATTACAATACAGGATAGTTACCTACATGCGTTCTTCAAGTCTGCAAAAAAGGTCAACGACCGAACATTAGTGTGGGCCAAATATTACCCATGGAAGACCATAAAGGGGGGCAATACGTCACTGGAGGCTTCGCCTCCGTCTAGCAGGCCCCTTCTTCGAAGGGGCCCCTAAAGGCTGGCCAAAAAATTACACGGCCAAAAAAGGTCAGAAAAAAAAAAAAAATGGGGCCAAAAATTCGAGTTTTGCCGCAAAAAAGAGTCAAGGTCAGGTCAAGGGTCAGGCGCGTCAAGGGACGACGAATCAATATATACCCCCCCACTACTTCATGTGAATATCAGTGATGGACATCGAATAACCGGCAACCGCAACCCGCAACCAGCAAAGCGCACTATTTCTTTACAACCGCACACCCCGGTTGTCACTCACCTGGTTTACACAACCCGCAACCCAACCGCAAGCGCGGTTGCCTATTGTCACTGTCTTCATAATAATAATAATTAATAATAAATATAATAATAATAATAATAAGTATAATCAATCAATAATAATATAATAATAATAATAATAATATAATAATATAATAATAATAATAATAATAAATATACATAATAAATAAAATAATAAATAAAAATTAATAATTAATAATTTAATATAATAATATAATAATAATAAATAACAATAAAATAATAATGAATAATATACATAATAATATATAATAATAATAATTAATAATAAAATAATAATAATAATAATAAAATAATAATTAAGTAATAATAATAATTTTAATAATTAATAATAATAATAATAATAATAATAATAGAATCTCGAATCATTAACTAAATCTCAAATTATGGCAAAAACAAAGCTTTCATGAGCCCCTGTTTCAGAGGGAGAGTTTGCTTTCTCCTTTCGTCCCGTAAATGAGATTCTGCACCACTGAAAGACGCTCACTAGCCTCACTTGTTGAAGGGATTACTAATAATTCCCTGACGGACTTCTGCAAGATTGGAAAAACTTTACAATTATCATTCCACTAGACCAGCTAACTTTATTCAGATTCAAGCTTTTTCTCTTTTGATAATCTTCGATCATTGATAGAGTATCTTTTGACACCTCTGAACAAGACTCTTCATCGCTGCTAGAAGCCAAAAGAACAGAGTCTCATGGATTCAGCGAGAGTCGCTAACAGATTGTAAGTAATTGCCACGTGTCCGTTTGTTGTGGTTATCTTTTGCTTATTTATTGCTGTGTCGATTATTTCTGCCTTCTAGCAGCATTCATTCACATAGGCAATCGTAATTAAGTTATTAACCCTCTGTAACAACACGGTGGTTCAAGAAATTATGTTATGTGATCTTAGATTTAGAAAAGTGACTATCTGTACCATGGCGTCATCGGTTTTGCAGTTTGAAATCTTTAATCTATCTTCTAGCATGTGAGTGCTCTCTTTGTCAATCTTTGCAAATTCCCTTGCTTTTAAAGTAGCAGTATTATCTCCTATATAGTAAATTTAATAGTATTATACTTGCGATTATCTTGTCCCTTGTAACGTTAGTATCAAAAAGTTTAAAAGAAGATATGATGTTTATATACTATTATATATATATTATATACTAATATATCATATCTATATATATATTAACTATTATATAATATATATAATATATACTATACTAATAAATTGGATGTTACTTTAATAGAGTATAATAGAGTTTTTGTGTGTAGTCCTTTCTGAAGGTAGTGCACAACACGTTTCTCATAAATTCATGTAGGGAATTACTATTCGCTTAATCGCAAAAAATTAATGCGGATGCGTTGGCGGATGCGGATAGTGAAAAATAATGCGGATGCGGTTATTCCGCCTACACCTCTAATTATATATATATACTATACTATAATTATTATCTATATAGTATACCTATACTTCAGTACCTGATACTTATCTATATATCTACTCTATATATACTATATATATAGTTGTTATAGATTATATATAAATATATATATGTTATTATTATTATATATATATTATATATATATATAATATACTATTATTATACGTATATATATATAATATAAACTATATCAGTATATATATTACTATTTTCTATAGTACATATATAATATATATAATATATATCTATATACTAATATATATATATATAGTATATACTACTTTATATATATATATAATATATTATAGTTATATTATATATATACTTAATAAATGTAATATATACATTAGTACTAAAATTTTACTTAATATTATCAACTAGTATATATTATATACCAAATACCTAGCTATATAATATATATATATCCATCAACCACCTTCTCTCCCAAGACTAGGGGTAAGGTTCGTAACATGCACGGAACAGAAAAGTAGTAGAGAATATGACGCAAGTAATAACACAAGGCCCAACCTTACGCCATCTTTATTATAATTATAATGAAGAACTCCGTCCTGCTGTCATAAAATACCACCATAGGGCTTCGCGGGACCGTGACGGAACCGTTCACTATGGCGTATCTCTTCCGTGATGGTTTCCAGTACCTTGGTCAAGGTGGGACCACAGCAATTACCCTTTTACAAAACCCTCGATCCACTCATATTTATGCACTTTCGTGTTCGCATCTGCCATCTCGCATTCCCTTTACTGACACGAATCCACTTTTTCGTCTCCAACCGGTCGATTTCCAAGCACACTCATCTCTTTCCTTTCGCTTTAACCAACCGACGTGTGTGTGTGCCTTTCTACATGACCAAACTTCTCTACGTTATACTTTTATTTATTTCTCTCATATTTTGACGCCTTTCTTCAACCACACAACTCTCTAATTCGTTTCATTCTTCATTTACCAATTCTTCTCACACCTAACACGCCCTTAAGACTGCCATCTAATCTATGTCTTAACTTTATGATCTGTGCCTCCTATTTTAGACCAGTCTCGACTACTAAACATTAACACAGGTAGCAACATAGCCTTTCATGGTATAAAACCCATTATAACTCATACGTTTAGCCCTATGTACATTCTACCAACGATTAAATTGCACAACCACCTTCCTGCCATTCACAACTTTCGAACTACACTCTTGCATCATCCGTGCCCTTTTCATCCAAATATATTTACTAAATTGATTTACTGCAGACACGTTTCTATATTCTCACCACTAACAATAACTTGCAACCGAAATAACTCGTCCTCATTCGAAACCATAACTTTTTATTTTCTTTTACTTTCAAACCCATCCTTTTTACACACCCTGCAAAATCTTTGAAAATCTTCCCAAATCTTTTCAGATTCTTCACACAAATCCAAATAAAAGAATAGTGGGACGATCGTCCAATCTCTTTCATATTTCCAAAATTTAACTACCATCCCCCTGCCTACCCAACTCTAATTCTTCTTCATAAGACACCCATCCGCCCGGCGGACTGTCATATCAAATTGAATAACCAAGAAACATAACACATCCCTGCCTCACTCGCTTTTAATATTAAAGGCAATCACTTGCGACTCTGTATTTATCTTACGCACGGTTTCACTATGTGCATACCATACTTTTTGATATCTTTCCAGGAAGCAATTGCCACCACACCTATTATCACTAACACCTTCCTCAGAGCTTCTCTATTGTCACTATTTTCATATGCGCACGTCACTGATCCTGTTGCAGATCCCATTAAAACCTTAATTCAACTTTATTCTTCTTCTTCTCCTTCGCCCCCTATATTTCTCTTCAATGCATTTGTTTTCACGATGTAAAGAATTGTGCATCACACATCCATCTACCACTCCTCTTTCTCAAACGTACCTTGCGCTTCACCGTTCATGTTCCTTCAGTCCATCTCGAATGAATTCTTCTTACGACCAGTAATACATCAGCACATATCCTCTCTCAACATACACCTACTTAAGCTTAACCGTATTATATCTCACCCTCACTCATATCGCTGCCTAGAACCGTAAGTTCAGTTCAAACTTCTTTTCTCTCCTTCCCTTTAGCCTCTAAGTCTGTCGTACTAATTACTGCCTCTCTCCCATCACTCTACTTCCGGTGTTCCCTTATACCGTCCATAACGCTCTTCTTACACGAACTTCATATCCAATCACATCACCACTCGCCCCCTCAGGTTGGTTGGATGATCTTCCCAGTAATTTCCATTTGGTTTCAGCCAGATTTCTATCACTTCTAGACTTTCTCACTCTACCCATTAGCCTCCTCGGCCTCTAGTACAGTGACCTCAATTCCCAAAATATCCTATCCTTCTGCGCCTCCAAACCCATACACATTCACTATCACTTTCATTTTTGCTACATGATTATGAGACTTTTCGGAACAGTGTTCCTGACAAATTCCATCTCTATCCATTTCATGCATTACGAAAGCAACATACCTAGTCTTCTAATTATTCTAAGCCCAGAACACCCCGAATGAATCTCAATTCTTAAAACTATCATCGACGCTCATCCTCTCAGAGTGGCTTCCTGAGATCCCTGATACCAGTCCCATTTCTACTTCCATCTCATCATTCCATACGATCATCCGACTCTGAGTCACACTCACAGTGTCGCTTAAGCACAATTAGCACATTGTCTCGTGAGTGTATACCAATACAACCCCTATGCGACAGCAATATAACACCAACACTATATCTTAACGACGGAGCGCCTGGAATCACTCTATAGAGCGCGCGGCCTGGGCCAACATATATGAATATTCGATTATGATAATCATCCACAGATACGCATGCAATACCATAAATTGATCGGCGTATCCACAACCTATTACACTCACATATTATACGGACAACCATCCGTGATACGCCACTCAGAGACTAGCCGCAATGCAAGTCATACACCAACACCTACATACGAGTATCTACTATATCATATCACTAATAATAACTCCACCACGTCATGAACATATATTACTGATGAGAGCCACAGACTCACCGCCTCACAAGTCACCGATATAATCATCCCATGCACATAAAGAGCTACATATATAACAGAGATCAAAACTAGTCTCGCAGTCACGTACAAATTCTAATGGAGTATTCCATGTCTGAAGATCACATCTGTTGTCGTCTGGATCTGCGAGAGTTTCATCTCACAAGCCTCCCACAACACTACAAATGCTCTTATCTCTTCCAACTCTAATAATCTGAAGACACATATACACGAGCATTCATCCTCCATCCGACATGATGAAAACCTCTTAATGGCACACATCTTAGACAACCCATCACTCTATCAACGTATCCTAACGGCAAACTGACCCGCTCATACTTACCCCATCATAACATACTCATCCAGCCGCTCATCGAATTTTTACAAAGGTAAGCAAAATATTTTGAAATTCCACTGAGAAACTACACACATAATGCTACACCAGAATAAACACAGATGCACATCTTATACTACAATATATTAGAGCGGCTATACTTCATATAAATATCACAAACCACAGGGACACTACTACGAAGCGACAGCTACGTCATTCTACTAATACACAATCAATCCTGCCTGGCGATCACATATACTCTATTCTCATGCGATATCGGTATAGTAATTTCCTTATTCTGAAACTAATTGAGAAGTAGCTTACGACAAATACGATTAAAAACGATACAATTTCGCAACTCAATCCCTTAAGCGACTTAGAAACGCAGCTCTACCAATACGTCAAGCGAATCTTCAAATATTATCTCGAATCCTTATAATGCCCTCTTGTACCAACTCAAGAGATACTCTACATCAATAATAGAACAGACCTAACGAAGTGCTTATCAAACGGCAAGGCTATTCTCTACCTGACTGCACAAGCCACTTTCATTCACGGAACAACACCAATATGATGCTCCAAGACGCTCCTAACAGTTAACCTCGACACTATTTGGACGCAACACCACTACACCGAATATAATAGCTCATAATAACATCTCCTGGATACACATACTATCTATCCTGGGAAACACAGAGGTATCTACACTACCTATCTACTACTGTCTTGACGATCTCTCTGAAGGCTAGCCGTTATATAAGTGAACATATATACAAGAGGTCGTCGAGCTCTTGATAAGTACACTACTCTTTCGGAATCCTTACCCAAATTATACGGCGGAAGTGTGTCACTCTCTATAATCAAGTCAGAACGCATGATAACGAACGTAGCATGACAAGTCCGAACTAATATCCTCTAATTTACACTTCTTGGATAGACCTCAATATATACGTACGATGAAATTTCGACACTCTTCGCTCTCTAGAGTACACACACGTGGAAGTATACTGATTATGCCTTATCGATAATTTCTACCCAAACGTTACTAAGTTGAAGATTCTGCAATTCCTAATAAATGTCACGTGCGTGAAGTATGCTGGTTCGGCTCACAGAAATTGCCTATCAAACGTAAGGCAATTCCGCTTATCTCTGTCAGTTATCTATTCTAATATTCCATATATCAAACCATCTATCCATACTCCCTCCAAAACACAGTCTCATTTATCACACCATCAAAACTCAATTAGTCACTAATCCTTCAGACATATCATCACTCGAACACATACCTTCTTGCTCTCTCCACTATGAATACGATTATCACTATAACTAACTCTCTAGCCTCGATACCATGGCTCCAATAGAGTATCCATCAAATCCAAGGTAGAAGGGCTACTCGAGCAACATACAACCGCCAATTAATTTCCCAAACTCAATAACAATAAGTATAACCTCATCACACTCATCTCATACCGCCATTAATTGCCACATATACATCATCTACATTCGCCAAGACTCTTATCCTTAATTAACACTTATGAGCCAAGTCAATAAAATTTATCAAATGACAACAATAATTTTGCTCCAATTTACTCAACTGTTATTATATATAACTTTATATATGCGTTACCAAAGCGCTAGAGAAAAAATCATTTTTTCCTTGAAGCCTAGAATCTCTTCTACCAAACGTAGGGAAATTTCAATATTTCTGACGATTGACTTATAACATGCTGTACCAAAAAATAAAGGAATTTTCTTATTCTGGAAGCCTAAGAAATGTTTATACCAAAACTTAAGAACGATTTCTCTAATTTGCAGAGCTCTCGATTCGCTACACCTTTAGAACACCCACACTCACTATAAGTTATCGCTATCATCAACAATCATCATATATAACTCCACATCACTCACTTTAAGCGAGCACACACAACTCTTGAATCGAAGCCTTGAAATATATATATACAGCATATACATCTCTACCTTGCTTAAAATCACTGCTTCAGCACTTCTCACACATAAAGTGAACCACGCTTATCAACCCATAACAAATACATAGTTTTGCCTCCTGCACAATACTCCGCAGCAGTCTAGTAAAGTCTGCTTCATTTCCAAAACGCTTAAGAATTTTTTCCATAAAATTAACCGTCAGTGTACTATGAATCACTTTTTCGAACGCTAGCGGGAAGCATTCGTCACGCTACTTGCCTACCTACCGAGGCAACTCAGCTACTCGCTCGCGCCTTACCCCAAACGTGCAAACCGAAATTTTCTAACATTCTGAGAGCCTTCGAAACTCGACTGCTTTACCTGAAACGTAAAACGCGAATATCTCCCTCCCACCCAGTATTTATGTAATCCGTTTTAAGAATTATCATACCAAAGTCTGTGTAGACAGTAGAGATTCTTCAACAACTCATGAAGTTCATCTAATGAAAACATCTCACTTACAAAATCATATATGATACTCCTCACTTTGAATCTCCTCCCAGAGAACATAGCCCACTATCCGAGAGAGCTAGCTGTATAGATCACCATTGTCATATATATATATATCGAATGCCTCTCACACTCTCACAACACAGCTAGAGATTTGTCTGAATTCGACAGACACCTGCGATACAGTATAGCATACAATCTACACCTCTATAAACTACTCTCTCCTATTGTTCTTGCCATTACTCCCGCTAATTATCACATATTGATAATACCTCAAGTATTAACATAGACCTACATATTGCAGTACATATGCATAGGTGCTGACGCTCTTATCAAAACCGTAACTGAGTACTTTCCCCTAGAATATCTGACGAATTCCTACAGAAAGTAGCACTTCAATACAAAGACCCAAGGAACTTTTACTTACTATGTCAGGCGCAACCGCGAGACTCCGACGAAAGGCTTACTCAAACTAAAGAATCAGATTCACATATAAATCTGCATAGAAAGCATCTACGTGCAAAATACCTTATCAAACGTAGGACATATTCCTTAATTCTCTAGGCCTTCAATAATGCTAAACGCACAAACGTGAACACGCTACTACATCCTCTCTAACATCTCACCAGCAAAGCCTCAACAATCTTTCTGAACCGTCAACACCAGCCTACTTAGAGACAACAATGCCTAATCACCACACACAGCTCAGACAACTACCAGACAAATATTCACATACACAAGCGCGCACTATATTCTAATCCCCTTATAAAATCAAACATCTAAACATCGCTAAAGCAGTCTTACGCCCACGCATGAGCGAACACCTACCTGTCGTGAATACTCACTCCTTGAAGCAAACGTCATCGAAGATTTTCCGTCACTTTCTGAATCCTATAGATATTCATTATCCAACGAAGGTACGAACCAATTTGCACTAATCCTGAAGCTTTAGAAATGCCTAAAACCAAACACTGCTAAGGGAAACTATCCAACGAATACCCGACAATCTTACGTAAATATTAAATCTGAGCGCACTTTCCTTACATATCGTAAGAACTTTTCTTAGATGTCTTCTGAAGCCTAAGCAAGTTACTCCTATAAGGTATATCCAAACGTACAAGCAATTTCGCGGCAATTCTGTGCCGATCAGCTCAGAAACTTAACTGCGCACTATTATACCCCAAACCAAAACTGAGGATCACTCTTCCACCTTAAATAATGACCGAGCAAAAAACATTCAATGATCAACACTTTTCACACACTAAAGAAAATCTTAACCAGCTACAACTTATCCATCGAAGCCTACTAGATACGAAAAGACCTCCTTATCCATCAATAAATATGTCGAACCTATGCACCACACATATACAATACTTTTCACTAAACTGTCCGCTATCTGCATCACAGAAAGAGGAACCACCAATTCCTACAAAAGACCTTCTATATGCACTTTTTATAACCAATCTCAAGACCTCATACCTGACGACATACTAAATACCTCTTTCATAAAAGATTAGAGCATTGTCTCCTTAAAACCTCTCCATTAAGCGCTCAACCATATTCTCAAAAATGGTTACTCATACCAAACGTAGAAATATTCATTAATTCCTTGACTATCGCCTCTATGAGAAGATGACCTTCCCATAAGTAAGGGGCCAATTTCAGTATTTCGGAATCCTTGTAAAATTATAGAACCTAAAAACGTAACCATTCATTTCCTTAATCTTTCCTCTTATTCGTATGCTTGCGTGAATGTATGAAAATTGTCTTATTTTCTGAATCCTTAGATATGCTTACAAAACGTAAGAAAATAATTTACTCAAATCTTATGCACTAAGCTCCTAGACTTAACTAACACCCCAAGACATCAATATACTAACTTAACCACACAATCCGATCATAGAAGCTTGTCACATCTTACCACCATAATATATTCCTCACAAATACTTCACCCGGAATATTAAGCTTCGGCCCATATCCATGCACTTCACTCTTGTGCCACACAACTAACGGGGAAGCATATTCTATACATATTAAATCACCTCTGTACTAACGAACTCACCAAGAATACCGAGAGACTAATCCTCCTGCAACGTAAACCAGAGTCAGACTCCCGTCCTGCTAACTAATCTCGACACACGATCCCGTACCTACAGAAATATCTCTTAACACAATTACTGTGCAGTGAATTTCCACTAGATCCTGAAGTCTACGTTAACGCAAAACAACACTGTTCTCAACACCCCATCACACAAAAAACATATACAACCTAACACACCTAGTCTAGTACTATCGCCAAGAAAGCCTCATAATATGGCATATACAGCAGCGAGAGCTACCTCTAGCTTCTATCAGCTCAGGAACAACATGAAATTGCGATTCACCATTCCACTTCTCAGGACCTCAGAACCCAGTTCTATACCAACCGTAACAAGCAATTTCCAATAAATCTAAGCAAATCCCTTAGATTAAACTACGTTATATATCTCACTGCCTTATCTACAACAACGTTAACGGGAGTTCTACTCACGCCTAACCTCTCTAGCCTCTAACATTGCCAATATACTCCAACATTACAGAAATCATATTTCTTTCTATCATATTCTTCTTACAGTGACCTCTCACGAAATGCATTCTTACAAAGTAAGGGAATTCTGTCAGGTTCATTTTAAAACCTAGAATTCACTTCAAAATATCACATATCACCAATCAAACTTTAAAGTATTAACCAATTCTTAGGAATACTCCGTCTCTGTCACTCTTAATCGATGCATGACAGGTCATATCAGTATAAAAATAACCATATATATCATAATCTAATTAAAAAAATGAGTACAACAAAAAGATAAGTACATCTACTCTGGAAAGCTCTAGATATTGAAGCGTTGAGAGACGAGTGTGGGTTGCCGAACGTCTTAGAGCCCTGCTCTCGGCGTGTATAAGATGAAGATTACCAAATGCGAGAGTAGAACTGTGTAGCCTAAATTACATACTACCCAACGACACACACGTCTCAGCATACTATCGCTGAAGTCAATTATATCTATCAAGGTCATACCTTCCTCCACAACACAATCCGCGAGTGTTACGAGTGATGTGAGACTATCTACGAGGACATCATACTAACAAGCAACACTCCTAGAGAAAACGGCCTACCGACCAATATATCTATAATTATTCAGCACACAAGATGTCACTCACAAGGACCATTTCAAGAACCAACATATATATATATCCCACGACCCGCAGTGAAGCACAGATCTCCCGCTAGAACATCTATCATTCCCTACGCTACAATCTCAATCCTAAACCTATATACTACTTCGAACAGAATATCCCTACATCTAATAAATAATCTCGTACTACTGCAACTCGTCCGACACACAATATACGTCATTAACGACAGTCAAGTCACTGATATATATATCTAAAGCCATATGTCACCAATTATCTACCTTCCACCATATCTTTCCAGGCGTACTAACAATATCTATACGCGCACCAGTACCGTGCGATGTCTCACTGACCATATACTATGTCACGATACGATATCTACAACATTAAAGATATACACCATATCCACGACATAATACCTCATATATCTGAGAGAGACCACAGTCTACCCACAAGGGATAGACCATAATCGTGACTACCGTATATATCCTCATCTTCTACTATCCGCACCAGATTAGTCCACCACAACGCTCACTAACTATATCTAGGATGTAGCCTCTGCGATCTCAAATCTCTAATCCGCCTCCACAACAATCAACTAAATACGACACATCTGTCACCAAACATACTCCTACTTACACTTATATCTTGCGACACATTTATAACTCTCCTTACGAGACTAACTCAGCACAAAACTTCTATAACTACACAGACGGTGTCACAACCTGCTTTTAGAAATGCTTTAGCAAACGCCACTATCAGGGCCTCGGCCCATACCACAGCCTAGTCTCCCTCGTTCAAACAGCAATTCCTATGTCAATTCGAACCAAATTGCTCCTTTACCATTCGCAAGTCCTCTACTCTAGCATGACTACACAATTCAGCAGGACTCTAACACACATAAATGCTGATCTAAACTTACCCTCGCGCACCACCTATTAGCACACCTCTAATTAGCCATATCCTATAACTAATCCCAGACGACTATGGACAACACGAGGAAATCGTAAGGCAACTCCAGGATACTACCGCTTACCAATACTTGAGCACAATATTCGTCATAATTCTGAAGCGTTTAAAACACTCCAAACGTAAAGAAATTCCTTAATTCTGGAACCTCATAAAAGACTTATCAAGCGAAAGGAATGTCCTAAATTTCTGTATGCTCAGAATCTTACCAAACGCAAGCGATTTCCCATAACATCTAAAAGCTTAGAAATACGTTTTCTACCTAGGCGAATTTCCCTAATTCTCTTGCTTCATAAATGTAAAACAGAAAAACATAAATAAATTTTCAAAATTTTGAAGCCTTCGAAATATGCCTTACCAAAATTAGGAGAATTTCAGTGTTCTGCATCTTTAAATTCAACCAAACGTAAAAGTATTTCTCTATTTCTGTGGCGTCATACACTGATGCCAAAACGTTATTAAATGTTCCTCATTTCTGACCTAAAAGAGTAGCTTACCAAACGTAGAATTTCTTTAATCCTGATAGCATTAGGAAGATGTTACCCAACGATTGGGAATTTCAATTATTCTGAAATCTTTATAAAATGATTACCAAACACTAAGAAAAATTTCTCTAATTCTAAATCCTAAGAAAGCGTTATCAATAGTAGGAAGTTTCCTAATTCTGCAGTTATAGAAAGGGTTGAAAACGTTAAGAATTTCCCTAATTTTGAAACATTGGAAATACACTTCCAAACGTAGTATTTGTAATAATTTTAGACAAGCTCAGAAAAGGCTTAAAAACGTGAACACGAATTTTTTTACTTGTTGGCAGGGTCAAGAAAGAGACTTACCAAACCTAGAAAATTCCATAAATCTAAAGCAATAAAAAATAGTTATTCAAACTTCCTAAATCTCCGCAATTGAATGGCCTCATAAAAATGTGTGGAGTTTCGCAATTAATTTTTAATTTCTGAAAGCCTTAGAAATACCAAAATAAGGAAATATCACTTATCTAGCAAAATACAAATCAAACGTAAAGTATTTCCCTAAATCTGCGCGTCGTAAACTATTGTTAAACGTATGAAATTTCGTCATTTCTTAATCCTTAGATATTCTTACCAAAGGTAAGAAATTTCACTAATCCTGAAGCTTTAGAAATGCTAACCAAACGTAAGGAATTTCAATATTTTTTGAATCCTTATAAATGCTTACCAATCGTAAGGAATTTCTTAGTTCTGAAGAATGAGAAATGCTTATCAAACGTAAAGAATTTCCGGAATTATGCAGCCTCAGAAAGGCTTACCAAAACTGAGGAATTTCCCTTAATCTGAAGCATTAGAAACATTTTCCAAACCTAAATAATTTTCCTAATTATGAAGCCTCAGAAAGGCTTATCAAACAAAAGTAATTTTTCTAATTCTGTTGGCTCAGAAAGGCTAACCAAACGCAAGGAATTTTCATAAATCTAAAGCAATGGAAATACTTTTCAAACAAAGGGAATTTCCTTAAATCTCTAGCCTCATAAATGCTTACGAAAGGTAAGAAATTTTACTGATTCTGAAGCCTTAGAAATGATTACCAAAGATAAGGAATTTAAATATTTCTGAATCCGTATAAATGCTTAACAAACGTAAGGAATTTTCTTAATTCTGAAACTAAGAAATGCTTATCATACGTAAGGAATTTCCCTAATTCTGCAGCCTCAGAATTGCTTACCAAACTTGAGGAATTTCTGTAAGTCTGAAGCGTTAGAAACACTTTTAAAATAAAAAAAATTCTAATTCTAAAGCCTCATAAAGGCTTATCAAGCGAAAGGAATTTTACTCATTCTGCAGACTCAGAAAGTCTTACCAAATTTAAAGAAGTTACATAAATCTAAAGCATTTGAAAGACTTCTCAAACCTAGTGAATTTCCCTATTTCTCTAGCCTCATAAATACTTAGAAAACGGAAGAAATTTTTAAATTTCTGAAGCCCTCGAAATGGTTACCAAAAGTAAGGAATTTCAGTATTTCTAAATATTTCAAATTCAAACCAAACGTAAAGTATTTCCTTAATTCTGCTGCGTCAAAAACTATTGCCAAACGTATGAAATTTCCTTTTTTTCTAAAAACTTAGAAATTCTTACCAAACGTAAGAAATTTCACTAATCCTAAAGCCTTAGAATTGATTATCAAACGTAATGAATTTCAATATTTCTGAATCCTTATAAATGCTTAAAAATCGTAAGGAATTTTCTTAATTCTGAAGCCTAAGAAATGCTTATCAAACGTAAGGAATTTCCGTAATTATTCAGCCTCAGATTGCTAACCAAACTTGAGGAATTTTCACAATTCTGAAGCGTTAGTAACACTTTCCAAACAAAAAGAATTTTCCTAATTCTGAAGCTTCATAAAGGCTTATCAAGCGAATGGAATTTTCCTAATTCTGCAGGCTCAGAAAGTTTAACCAAACTTAAGGAATTTCCATAAATCAAGCATATATACCTTTCTTTTCAAACTAGAGGAATTTTTTCTCCTAGACCTCATAAATGCTTGCCAAACGTAAGAAATTTTTTAATTACTGAAGCCTTCGAAATGCTTACCAAAGGTAATTAATTTCAGTATTTCTAAACTCCTTAAAATTTAAACTGAAACGCTAGGATATTCCCTTCAATTCTTGCCGTGCGTCAAAAACTATTTGCGTATGAATTTTCCTTATTTATAAAAACTTAGATATGCTTACCAAAGCTAAGAAATTTCAACAATCCTGAAGCCTTAGAAATGCTTAGCAAGCGTAAGGAATTTCAATATTTTTGAATCTTTATAAATGCTTACCAAACGTAAGAAATTTCATTAATCCTGAAGTCTAGAAAATGACTTACCAACACGTAGAGAATTTCAATATTTTGAATCCCTTATAAATGCTTTTCAAGCGTAAGAAAATTTACTAATTCTGAAGCCTCATAAATGCTTATCAAATGTAAGGAATTTCAACCTAATTCTACAGTTCAGAAATCCTTGAATATCTTCTTGATTTTCCTTAAATTTCTGAAGCCTTAGAAAAATCAAAACGTTAGGATTTCACTAATTTGAAGCCTCTAAAGGCGATTACCAAGCGAAAGGAATGTTCGCTCAAATTTCTGCGAGGCTCGAAAAGGCTTACTAAACCAAGGAAATTGCACAAAATCTAAAGCATGGAAATACTTTTCAAAGAAAGGAATTTCCTTATTCTCTATCCTCATAACAGCTTACAAAACGTAAGAAATTTTGATAATATTAAAATCTTTAAAAATGCTCACCAACAGGTAAAGGAATTTCAGTATTTTCTGAGCATCCTTAAAATCAAAACCCAAATAGTAAAATATTTTTTTAAAAACTGCGGGGTTCATAAACTTATTGCCAAACGTATGCAAATTTGCTCTATTTCTGACATCCTTAGATATGCTTACCAAACGTAAGAAATTCACTAATCCTGAAGTCTACAATTTTAAACTTAAGAATTTAATATTTACAAGTCTGTAAATCTCGAGGATGGTAAGGAATTATTATTAATTCTTCCAGACCTTATGAATGCTTATCAAACGTAAAGAATTTCTCGCTATTTCATTGCATCTGCCTCGAGAAAAGCTTCATTACTAAACGTTAGGAATTTCCAATAATATAAAGCATTAGAAACACATTCCAACCTAAAGAAAATTTCCCTTAATTCTGAAGCCTCAAAGGCAAACTCAACGATTAAAGTAATTTTCTAATTCGGCAGGCTCTAGAAGGCTTTACCAAACGCAGCATAATTTTTTTTAAAAAATCTAACCAAAAATACTTTTCAAACACAGGGAATTTCCTTAAATCTCTAGCCTTATAAATGGTTATTGTCAGGTTATAAATGACGATTATGTCTACTTACTCTTTCACTTTCGATCAATCCGAGCCAGGACCCCCCAAGACAAAATGTTCATCACCAAAACCCTGGAAGTTCCGTACCCATTACTATACAGTAATCTGACCTCCCGAGTTTGTTACGACCAACGACCGTATACTCAAATAGAATATTAATTCCAATGAATAAAATTACCCACGAATGCATGTGGAGATGAGGAGAAGTGTTTACAATGGACGCGGAGTTCTTTTGTACCACAGAATCAACGTTGAAACTGACAGCCAGAGTGGTTTATATACCAATAAATAGTGCTCAGGATCTCCGTCAAAATTCAATGTAATACCTTCATAAATAACTCTCAATTTATTAAGCAAAATAATTATTTTAATAAATGATGTTGACTTCAATTGACACACGTGGATAATACAATATGTAATAAAAATAAATAAATACGTAACTACACTCTCTAAAATATTATACCCAAAAAGCTGATATATATCTTAACCATATAATATATTTATTATATATATTTATATATATATATATATATTATAATATAATAATATAATATATAATTATATATATATATAATATATATATTATATACATAATATATTATTATGTATATATAATATAATAGTATTTACTATTTATACTATATATATATATATTTATATAATTTATATATATATATATATATATATATAATATACTTTTATATATATTATTAATTATAATAATATATATATAATTATATATATACTATATATATATATAGTAGGTGATATATATATATATATTACTATATTTACTAATTAAGTGTCCTTTAAATAAATTGTAATAAAAAAATAGGAAATATTAAAAATAAAATTATATGACAAAATATCTTTTAACTGAATTTTCTCTCCAGTTGAAGATTCGTTCAGACGAAGCACTTTGGTTCGCCTTCGATCCAGTACGCACAGACATCAGCTGTTCTTGAACGACCCGCTCTCGTAATTTAATATTGCGTTGAAGACGGGAGATTAAATTATGAAGCAATTATATATTTAAAATCAAAATTAAATAATAAAAATACGATGGACAAAATATATTTCAAATGCTTTATATTTAATATTAAATAATATTATTAAAATAATTTGTAATAGAAATGTTTTACTTTTAAACACATTACCTGGCAACTTCAATGTTTGTCCGGTCGGAAATTTCGTCTTTTTTGATCATTTGTCCGGTCGGACATTTCGTATTTTTTGATCATATATTCTGTCGGACATTTCGTCTTTTTTGACCATTAGTCCGGTGGGACATTTGGACTTTTTGGTCTTTTTTTTCGTCTGGTCGGACATTTAGTTTTTTCTGACAATTTGTCCGGTTAGAAATTTGGTCTTTTTTGATCAATTGTCCAATCGGACATTTGGTCTTTTCTAAACATTTGCCCAGTCAGACATTTTGTCTTTTTTGATAATTTGTCCAGTCGGACATTTCGTCTTATTTGACCATTTGTCCGGTCGAACATTTGGTCTTTTTTGACCATTTGTCTGGTGGGACAAATTATTGGATGAGAAAGCCGGGAAATTTAAAAACTATTCTTGCAGCGTTCTTTTTTGAACGTGGAAGGTCTAGAGGTTAGAGCGACCGGTTACTGTTAACTCAGCGACTCGGAGTCCAGTTTCGAATCCCTCTGATGGAGAAGTAAAATCTCCTTTGACTCATTCAGTTCAATTCTGTTCATCCCATTTGGTCTTTTTTGACCATTTGTCCGGTCGGACATTTGGTCTTTTTTGACCATTTGTCCGTTCGGACATTTGGTCTTTTTGAACTATTTGTCCGTTGAAATTTCGTCTTTTTTTGAACTATTTGTCCGTTCGGACATTTGGTCTTTTTGAACTATTTGTCCGTTCGGACATTTGGTCTTTTTGAGCTATTTGTCCGTTCGGACATTGTCTTTTTAACTATTTGTGCCGTTCGGACATTTGGTCTTTTTGAACTTATTTGTCCGTTCGGACATTTGGTCTTTTTGAACTATTTGTCCGTTCGGACATTTGGTCTTTTTGAACTATTTGTCCGTTCGGAAATTTGGTCTTTTTGAACTATATTTGTCGTTCGGAAATTTTGGTGTTTTTGAGCTATTTTGACGGTTGAAATTCTGGTCTTTATGGAACTATTTGCCTAGTTCAGACATTTGTCTTTTTGAAATTTTTCCGTTCGGACATTTGTCTTTTTGAACTATGTGATCCGTTTTGACAGCTTTGGTCTTTTTTTAACCTGTTTGTCCGTTCGACAATTTGGTCTTTTTGAACTTTGTGTCCGTTTGTACATTTGGGTCTTTTTGAACTATTTGGTCCGTTCGGACATTTGGTCTTTTTGAACTATTTGTATGTTCGGACATTTGGTCTTTTGACGATATTTGTCCGTCGACATTGGTCTTTTTGAACTATTTTGTCCGTTTCGGACATTTTGTCTTTTGAACTATTTGTCCGTTCGGACAGTTGGTCTTTTTGAACCTATTTGTCCGTCGGGACATTTGGTCTTTTGAACTATTTGTCCATTTCGGACATTTGGTCTTTTGAAACTAATTTGTCCGTTCGTACTTTTGGTCTTTTTTAACTATGGTCGTTGGACAGGTGGTCTTTTTAACGTATTTGTCCCGCTTTCGGACCATTTGGTCTTTCTTGAACATTTCCGGTTCGGCACATTTGTCTTTTTAAGCTATTTGACCATGGTCAGACATTTGGTCTTTTTTGAAACTATTTGTCCGTTCGGGACATATTGGTCTTTTTGAACTATCTGTCCGTCTTCGAACATTTGGTCTTTTTGAACTACTTTGTCCGGTTCTGACAGTTCGTCTTGGTTGAACATATTTGTCACGTTCGGCACTTGTTTGGTCTTTTGGAACTATTGTCGTTCGGACATTTGGTCTATTTTGACCATTTGTCCGTTTTGGACATTGGTCTTTTGAATTATTTGTTCGTTCGGACATTTGTCTTTCTTGAACTATTTGTTCCGTTCGGACATTGGTTTTCTTGTTGTCCGTTCGGTCATTGGTCTTTTTTGACTATATTGTCCGTTCGGGACATTTGGTCTTTTTGAATTAATTTTGTCCGTGTCGGACATTTGTTCTTTGTAGAGCCTATTTCCCGCTCGGACATTTGTCCTTTTTGAACTCTTTGCTCCGTTCAGACACTCATGGTCTTTTGAACTTATTGTCCATTCAGACATTTGGTCTTTTTTGAACTAATTTGTCCGTCGGACTTTTGCGTCTTTTTAACACTTTTGTCCGTTTCGGCATTTGGGTCTTTTTGAACTTATTTGTCCAGTATCGGACATTGTTGGTCTTTTTTGAACTATTTTTGTCGTTCAACCATTTGGTCTTTTGAACTTATTTGTCCATTCACATTATGGGCTTCTTTTCTTGAACTATTTGTCCGTTCGGACTTTTGGTCTTTTTTGACTATTGTCGATTCGGACATTTTGGCCTTTGAACTAATTTGTACCGTTTGACATTTGGTCTTTTAAACTCTTTTGTCCGTCCGGAACATTTGCGTCTTTTTTGAACTATTTGTCCGTTCGACATTTCGTCTTTTTGAACCATTTGTCCGATTTGACATTTGGTCTTTTTTGGGACTATTAGTCGTTCGGACATTTGGTCATATTGATCTATTTGTCCGTTCGGAAAGTTTTGGTCTTTTGAACTATTTGTCTTCGGACATTTGGTCTTTTTTGAACTATTTGGTCCGTCCGGACATTGGTCTTTCTTGAGCTATTTTGTCCGTTCGACATTTGTTCTTTTTGAAACTATTTTCCGTCTCGGAATGTTCGTAATCTTTGATTGAATTATTTGTCCGTTCTGACATTTCGGTCTTTTTGAACTTACTTTGTCGCGTTTCGGACATTCGTCTTTTTAAAACTATTGTACCGTTCGCATTTTGTTTCTTTGAACTATTTTCCTTGCGAATTTTGGTCTTTTTGAACTCTTTGTCCTTCCGGACATTTGGTCTTTTTGAAACTATTTGTCCGTTCGGAATTTGGTCTTTTTGAAGTTCGGACATTTGGTCATATTGATCTATTTGTCCGTTCGGAAATTTGGTCTTTTTGAACTATTTGTACGTTGAAATTTCGTCTTTTTGAACTATTTGTCCGTTCGGACATTTGGTCTTTTTGAACTATGTGTCCGTTTTGACATTTGGTCTTTTTTGAACTTGAAAAAGCTTATTGCGTTCGTACATTTGGTCTTTTTGACTTTTTGTCCGTTCGGACATTTAGTCTTTTTGAACTATTTGTTCGTTTCGACATTAGAAAGTTTGTTGAACTATTGTTTGTTCAGACATTTGGTTCTTTTGAACTATTGTCCGTTCGGACATTTGGTCTTTTTGAACTATTTGTCCGTTCGGACATTTGGTCATATTGAACTATTTGTCCGTTCGGGAATTTCGTTTCTTTTTGAACTATTTGTCCGTTGAAATTTCATCTTTTTGAACTATTTGTCCGTTCGGACATTTGGTCTTTTTGAACTATTTGTCGTTCGGACATTTGGTCTTTTTGAACTATTGTCCGTTTCGGACATTTGGTCTTTTGAACTGTTTGTGTCCGTTCGTACATTTGGTCTTTTTGAACTATTTGTCCGTTCGGACATTTGGTCTTTTTGAACTATTTGTCCGTTCGGACATTTGGTCTTTTTGAACTATTTGTCCGTTCCGACATTTCGTCTTTTGAACATATTTGGCGATTCAGACATTTGGTCTTTTGAACACGTATTTTGTCCGTTCAGAAATATGGTCTTTTTGAACTATTTGTCCGTTCGGACTTGGTCTTTGAACTATTTGTCCGTTCGGACATTTCGGCTTTTTGAACTATTTGGTCCGGTTCGGACATTTGGTCTTTTGAACTCTTTGTCCGTCCGGACATCTGTCTTTATAACTAATTTTTGTCCGTTCGGACCATTGGTCTTTTTTGAACTCTTTGTCCGTTCGGACATCTTGTTCTTTTTGGACTATTTGTCCGTTCGACATTTGGTCTTTTTGACTCTATTTGTCGTTTCGGAAATTTGGTCTTTTGAACAGAAATATTTGTCCGTTCGGACAAATTTGGTCTTTTTAAACTATTCGTCTGTTCGGAAATTGGTCTTTTGAATTATTTTGTCGTCGGATAAGTGGTCCTTTGACAATTTGGCCGTTAGGCACATTTGGTCTTTCTGACTATTTGTCGTTCGGACAGTTTGGTCTTTTTAAACTCTTTGTCCATTCGGACTTTGGTCTTTTGAACTATTTGGTCGGTTCGACATTTTGGTCTTTCATTGAACTCTTTGTTCCGTCGGACATTTGGTCTTTCTTGACCATTTTTGTCCGTTCGGACATTTTATCATTTCTCAAACTATTTGTCCGTGGAATTTGGTCGTTTTGAAGTATTTGTCTGTCTGAAATTTGTCTTTTGTGAACTATTTGCCGTTTCGGACATTTGTCTTTGAACTATTTGTTCCGTTCGGACATCTGTCTATTTGAAACATATTTGTCCTCTCAGGGAATTTATTCTTTTTTGAACTATTGTCCCGTTGAACTTTGGTCTTTTTGAACTATTTGGTCCGTTCGGACATTTCGTCTTTTTGAAATATTTGTCCATTCAGAAATTTGGTCTTTTTGAACTATTTGTCCGTCAGAGCTTTTGTCTTTTTTGAACTATTTGTCGGTTCGGACATTTGCGTCTTTTTGAACTATTGCTCCTCCAGACATTTGACTTTTTGAACTATTTCGCCCGTTCGGACGATTTCGTCTTCTTTGAACTATTTGCGTTCGGAACATTTGGTCTATTGAACTATTTGCCGTTCGGACAATTTCGGTCTTTTTGAAACTAATTTGTGCGTTAGAAATTTCGTCTTTTTAAACATTGTCCGTTTCGGACATTTGTTTTTTGAACTATTTTGTCCGTTCGGACATTTGGTCTTTTTTGAACTATTTGTCCCGTTACGACATTTGGTCTTTTTGAAACTATATTGTCCATTCAGGACATTTAGTCTTTTGCAAAAATTTGTCCGTTATCCGGACTTTTTTGGTCAATTCTTTGAACCTATTTCGTCCGTTCGGAACATTTGATCTTTTTTGAACTATTTGTCCGTTTCGGAATCTTGGTCTTTTTGAACTCTTAATGTCCTTCCGGACTTTGTCTTTTGTGGAACTAATTTGTTGCCGTCATCGGAAACATCTTGGTCTTTTGAACTATTTGTTCCTTCGGACATTTGGTCTTTTTGACTCTTGTCGCTTCGGGGACATTGGTCTTTTTGAAAACTATATTGTCGTTCGGACATTTGGGCATAGTTGATCAATTTGTTCCGTTCGGAAATTTTGTCTTTTTGAACTATTTGTCCCGTTGAGACATTTCGTCTGTATTTGAACCTATTTGTCCAGTCTCGGACATTGTCTATTTTAAACTATTGTCCGTTCGGACATTTAGTCGTCTTTTTGAACTATTGTCCGTTCGGGACATTTGGTCTTTTCTGAACATTTGTCGTTCGGACATTTGCTTTATTGATTATTTGTCCGTTTCTGACATTTCGTCTTTATTGAACTCTTTTGTCGGTATCGACAATTTCGCATTTGTCCTGGTATTTATCCGGCCAGACTTTTGACCTCTGTGAACTATTTGTCCGTTCGACATTTGTTCTTTTTTGAAGCTATTTGTCCAGTTTGGAACTTTGGTCCTTTTCTGAACTCTTTGTTCCTCCGGACATTGGCTTCGTCTTGAACTACTTGGTCCACATTTTGTCTATTTGACTCTTTGTCCATCTCCGACATCTTCAGGGTCTTTGGCCACTCCTTTGTCCGGTTCGGAATTTGGTACATCACTTGATCTATTTGTCCGTTCGACATTATGGTCTTTTTGAACTATTTGACCGCGGACATTTGGTCTTTGAACTATTTGTCCGTCTCGGACATATTGGATCTTTTTGAAACTATTATGTCCGTTCGGAATCATATTGGTCTTTTCAACTATTTGCCGTTCGGACATTTGGCTCTTTTTGAACTATTTGTCCGTTGGACATTGGTCTTTTTGGACATTATTTGTGCCTTCGACATTTCGTCTTTTTACGAACTCCTTTGTCCGTTTCGGACCTTTCGTCCTTTTTAACTTATTTGTCCTGTATCGGACATTATGGTCTTTCTCTGAACTGTATTTGTTTCCTTCGTACATTTGTGTCTTTTGAATCGTTGGCTCCGTTCGGACTCTTGGTCTTTTTGAACCTATTATGTCCCGTTTGGAATTTATGTCGTTTTGAACTCTTCGTCCGTCGGACATTTGCGTCTTTTTAAACATTTGTCCGTATCGGACATTTGGTCTTTTTGAACTCTTTGTCCGTTCGGACATTTCGTTCTTTTTGACCATTATTTGTCCATTCAGACATTTTGGTCTTCTTATTGACACTATTTATGTCGAATCCGACATTTGGTCTTTTATCCTACTTTGTCCGTTAGGACATTGGCTTTTGATTATTTTGTCCGTTCGGACATTTGGTTTTCTTGAACTATTTGTCCGTTCGGGACATTTTTGGTTTTTTGAACATTGTCCTTTCCGATATTTTGGCTTTTTGAACTATTTGTCCGTTCGACATTTGGTCTTTTGTAATTATTTGTCGTGTCGACATTTGGTCTTATTAAACTATTTGTCGGTCTCGGACATTTGGTCTTTTGAACTATTTGTGCCGCTTCAGACATTTTCGGTCTTTTGAACCTATGTGTCCATTCAGACAATTGGATCTTTATTGAACTATTTGTCGTTCGGACTTTTGGTCATTTTGAACTACTTTGTCCGTATCGGACATTTGATCTTTTTACTATTGTCGTTCAGACATTTGGGTTCTTTTTTGACTATTTGTCCGTTCGGAACATTTGTCTTTTTCTTGAATTATTTGTCACGTTTGTATACGGAAGTAAAAAAGATCGTCGACATTTTCGTCTTTTTAAACTATTTGTCCGCTCCCTTCGGACATTTGGTCTTTTGAAACTAATTTGTCCGTCGGACATTTGGTCTTTGTGAACTATTTGTCCATTCAGACATTTAGTGTTTTGAACTATTTGTCCATTCGGACTTTTCGTCTTTTTAAACTATTTGTCCGTTCGGACATTTGTTCTTTTTTGAACTATTTGTCCGTTCAGACATTGGTCTTTTGAACTATTTTGTCCGTTCGGACATTTGGTCTTTTTTGAACTATTTGTCGTTCAGACATGTGTCTTTTTTGAACTATTGTGTCCGTTACGACATGATTTGGTACTTTTGATTGAACTATTTGTCCGTTCGGACATTTGGTATTTTTTGAACTATTTTTCCGTTCGGACATTTGGTCTTTTTTGAACTAATTTGTCCGTATCAGACATGTTGCGTCTTTTTTGGAACTTTTGCCGTTCGGACATTTGGTCTTTTGACAACTATTAGTGTCCGTTCGGACATATTGGCATATTTGAACATTGGTGCCTTCGAATTTCGTCGTTTATGACTATTTGTCCGTTGAAAATTTCGTCTTTTTAAACTATTTGGTCCGTTCGGACATTTTGTCTTTTTGAACTATTTGTCCGTTCACATTTGGTCTTTTTGAACTATTTGGTCCATTCCGAGACATTTGTCTTTTGAACTATTTGTCCTTCGACTTTGTTGGTTTTTTGAACTATCTGTCCGTTTCGGACATTTGGTTTTTTTTGAACTATCGGTCGTTCGGGCAATTGGTTCTTTTTGAATATATTTGTCCGTTCGGATAAGTGGTCTTTTTGAACAATTTGTCCGTTAGGACATTTGGGTCTTTTTAACTATTGTCGTTCGGACATTTTGGTCTTTTTAAACTCTTTGTCCTTCGGACATTGGTCTTTTGATTGAACACTATTTGTCCGTTCGGCACATTGGTCTTTTTGAACTCTATTGTCCGTATCCGGACATTTGAGTCTTTTTGAACATTTGTATCCGTTCGGACATTTTTTTCATTTTAAACTATTGTGTCCGTTCGAAATTGGTTTTTTGAACTATTTGTCTGTTGAAATTTCGTCTTTTTGAACTATTGTCCAGTTCGGAATTTGGTCTTTTTTGAACTATTTGATCCGTTCGGACATTTGGTCTTTCTGAATTATTTGTACCATTTCAGACTTCAATGTTGATATTGTTTGTGAATTTGTCTTTCTGAACTATTGTATTCCGTTTCAGACATTTGGTCTTTTTAAACTATGTCCGTCGGACATTTGGTCTTTTTAACTATTTGTCCGTTCGGCACATTGATCTTTTCAATACTATTAGTCGTCATAGGAACATTGGTTCTTCTTGAATTATTGTCCGTTCGGACATTTGTCTTTTTAAACTTTGTGTCCGTTCGGACATTTGGTTTTTTTGAACTATTTGCCGTTCGGACATTTGTCTTTTTGAAACTATTTGTCGTTCGGACATTTTGGTTTTTTTGATTATTTGTCCGGTCGGACAGTTGGTCTTTTTTGACCACTTATCGTTAGCTCGTTTGTTATCTTTATTGAACGATTTGTTCGTTCGAACAATTGAACCTTTGAACTATTTTCCATTCAGACATTTGGTCTTTTTTGAACTATTTGTCCGTTCCGGAATTTGGTCTCTTGAACTATTTGTTCCGATTCAGACAATTTGGTCTAATTTGAACTATTTGCTCCGTTCGGACATTGGTCTTTTGAACTATTTTGTCCTCTCAGAATTTATTCTGTTTGAACTAGTTGTCCCGTGCGACTTCTTGTCTTTTTGAATTATTGTCGTCTCGGACATCTTGGTCGTTTTGGGAACTCTTTTGTCGTTCGGGACATTTCGTCTTATATGACACTATTTTCAATTCAGACATTGGTCTTTTTGGAACTATTG
The DNA here is from genome assembly GCA_015478945.1 of Trachelipus rathkii. NCBI lineage: Eukaryota > Metazoa > Arthropoda > Malacostraca > Isopoda > Trachelipodidae > Trachelipus > Trachelipus rathkii. Next base: position 7,064 of record JABUQX010035826.1, on the reverse strand, counting down.
CCGATCGACAATTTGGCTCATTTATATACTATTTGCGTTAGGACCATTTGGTCTTTTTTGAATTATTTGTCCGCTCCGGACATTGGGTCTTTTTGAACTATTATTTTCCGTTCGGACATTTGTTTTTTAACTATTTGTCCATTCGGACATTGCTTTTTGAACTATTGTCGTATCGGCATTGGCTTTTTGATTATTTGTCCCGTTCGCGAACATTTGGCTTTGTAGAACTATTTCGGTTCGGACATTTTGCTTTTTGAACTATTGTCCGTTCAGACATTTGGTCTTTTTGAGCTATTTGTCCGAGTTCGGACATTTTGTCTTTTTAAACTATTTGCGTTCCGGACTTTTGGTATTTTGAAATTTTTGTCCGTCGACATATTCGTCTTTTTTGAACTCTTTGATTTCGTTCTGACATTCGTCTTTTTTAAACTATTTGTCCGTTCGAGGACATATTGCGTTCTTTATTGAGAACTATTTGTCCGTTTCGGACATTTGGTCTTCTTTGATCATTTGTCCGGTTGCAGGACATTTGTTCTTTGTTGAACTATTTGCTCGTTCGGACATAGGTTCAATTTTGAAACTATTTGTCTGAGGATATTTGGTCTTTTTAGAACTATTTGGTCCGTTCAGACATTTGGTCTTTTTGAAAATTTTGTTGTCCGTTCGGACATTTGGTCTTTTTGAACTATTTGTCCGTTCAGACATTTGGTCTTTTTGAACTATTTGTCCGTTCGGACATTTGGTCTTTTTGAACTATTTGTCCGTTCGGACATATTTGGTCTTTTTAACTATTTGGTTCCGTTCGACATTTTGTCTTTTGACACTATTTGTCCGTTCGACATCTTTGAGTTCTATTTTGAACTGATTTGCCGTTCGCGACATATTAGGTCTTATGAATAATTTGTCCGTTCGGACATTTGGTCATATTGAACTATTTGTCCGTTCGGAAATTTCGTCTTTTTGTACTATTTGTCCGTTGAAATTTCGTCTTTTTAAACTATTTGTCCGTTCGGACATTTTGTCTTTTTGAACTCATTTGTCCGGTCTTCAGAATTTGTCGTTTTGAACTATTTTCCATCAGACATTTGTCTTTTTTGACTATTTGTCCCGTCGGACATTTGGTCTTTTTGAACTATTTGTCCGTTCGGACATTTGGTCTTTTTGAACTATTCGTCCGTTCGGACAATTGGTCTTTTTGAATTATTTGTCCGTTCGGATAATTGGTCTTTTTGAACAATTTGTCCGTTCGGACATTTGGTCTTTTTGAACTATTTGTCCGTTCGGGACAATTTTAGTTCTTTTAACTTCTTTGCTCGTTCGGACATTTGGTCTTGTTTTGAACTATTTTGTCCGTTCCGGAACATTTGGCTTTCTTGAACTCTTTGTCACGTTCGACATCTTGGTCTTTTGAACTTAATTTGTCCGTTCGGACATTTTTTCATTTTAAACATATATTGGAAGGAAATTTGGATCTTTTTGAACTATTTGTCTGTTGAAATTTCGTCTTTTTGAACTATTTGTCCGTTCGGACATTTGGTCTTTTTGAACTATTTGTCCGTTCGGACATTTGGTCTTTTTGAACTATTTGCCATTCAGAAAATGATCGTACTTTTTGACTATTTGACCGTGTCGAAACACATTTGGTCTTTTTGAACTATTTGTCCAGTTCAGACAATATTGGTCTTTCTTGAACTAATTTGTCCGATTCAGGACATATGTCTTTTTGAAAACGTCATTTGTCCGTCGCGAATTTGATCTTCCTATACCTATTGTCCGTTAGGAACACTTTGGTCTTTCTTGAATTATTTGTCCGTTACGGACATTTGGACTTTTTAAACTATTTGATCCGTTCGGGACATTGGTTTTTTAACTTGTGCCGTTTCGGGACAATTGGGTTCTTTTTGAACTATTTGTACCTTTTCGGACATTTGTCTTTTTGAATATTTGCCGTTCAAAAAACCCCAAGAATTTTTTATCTTTGGGGTCTATTTTTATTTCGTAGAACAATTTATCGGTATCGCGACATTGGTCTTTCTTGACTAAATTGTCCGTTTAGACCATTTGGTCTTTATTGAACTATTTGTCCATTCAACATTTGGTCTTTTTTGAACTATATTGTCCGTATCGGACATTGGTTCTGTTTGAACTATTTGTCCGTTCCAACATTTGGTCTTTTTGAACTATTTGTCCGCTTCGGAACCATTATTGGTCTTTTTGAACACTATTTGGCTCCTATTCAGACATACTTGGTCTTTTGAACTATTGTCCGTTCGACATTTGGTCATTTTGAACATATTTGTCCGTCTCGGACATTGGGGTCTTTTTGAACATTTTGCCGTTCGACATTTGGCTTTTCTTGAAACTATTTGTCCGTGCAGAACATTGTGGTCTTTGTTGAGACTATTTGGCCCGTTCGGACATATTGGTTCTTTTGGAACATGTCCGCATTCGGCATCATTGGTAACATATTGAACGTATTATGTCCGTTCGAAATTTCGTACTTTTTGAACTATTTGTCCGTTGAAATTCGTCTTTTTTAAACTATCTTGTCCGTTCGGAACATATTTGTCTTTCTTTGACTATTTCGTCCGTTCGACACTTTGGTCTTTTATTAACTAACTTTGTCCGTTCAACATTTGTCTTCTCTTGAAACTTATTTGTCCATTCAGACATTTGGTCTTTTTGACAAATTTGTCAAAAATTTTTTTTTTGTTCGTCTTTTTTGACCATTTTCCGTCGGACATTTGATCTTTTTGACACTATTTGTCCGTTCGACATTTGGTCTTTTTGAACTCTTTGTCCTCCCGGACATTTGGTCTTATTGAACTATTTGTCCGTCTCGGACAATTGGTCTTCATTGAACTATTTGTCCGTTGGACATTTGGTCTTTTTTAACTCTTGTCCGTTCGGACATTTGGTCTTTTGACTATTTGTAAGAAACGGACATTTGGGCAATATTATAAGGAAGTCCCAATCGGACATTTAGTTTATTGAACTATTTGTCCGTTGAAATTTCGTCGTTTGAACTATTTGTCCGTTCGGACCACTTTGCGTCTTTTTAAACGTATTTGTCGTCGGAATTTGGTCTTTCTTGAACTATTTGATCCGTCTTCGACATTTGCCGTCTTTGTGACTATCTGTCCGTTCGGACATTTGCTACTTTTTGAATTAATTTGTCCGGTTCATGACATTTCGTCTTTGTGAACTATTTGTCCGTTCGGAACATTTCGTCTTTTTCAACTATTTGTCCGTTCGGACTTTTGGTCTTTTTGAACTATTTGTCCGTTCGACATTTGGTACTTTTTGCAAACTACTTTGTCCGTATTGGACCATTTAGGTTCTTCTTTGAACTCCGTTTGTCCGTCCCGGACACTTTGCGTTCTTTTTGAACTATTTGTCCGCTTCGGACATTTTGGGTACTTTATGCAACTCTTTGTCCCGTCTCGGACATTTTGTTCCTTTTTGCACCTACTTATGCCCATTCGGACATCGTGGTACAATATTGATCTATTTGTCCGTTCGGACATTTGGTCTTTTTAACTATTTGTCGTTGAAATTTTGGTCTTTTTACGAACCTATTTTTGTCCGTTCGGACCATCTTGGTCTTTTTGAGACCATATTTGGCCGTTCGGACATTTAGGTCCCTTTCTAAAGCTACATTCTGCCCGTTTCGGCATTTGCGTCTAAATGCTATTTTACTATACGAGATAATTGGCTCGAAAACAACATTATTTGTTCCGTTTGACTATCCATACTTTTGAACTCTTTGTCCGTTCGGACAGTTCGTTCTATTTGAAACTATTGTTCGCGAACATTTGTCTTTTGAACTATTTGTCGTCGACATTTGGTCTTTTGAACTCTTTGTCCGCTTCGTACATTTGGTCTTTTTGAAACTATCTTAGTCGTATGGACATTTGGCTTTTTGAACTCTTATGTCGTCCGGACATTTGTCTTTTCTTGAACCTATTTGTCGTTTCGGACATATTGGTCTTTTTGAACTCTTGTTCCAGTTCGGACATTCGTCTTTTTGAAACTATTTGGCCATCAGACATTTCGTCATTTTAGACTATTTGTCCGATCGGACTTTTGGTCTTTTTGAACTATTTGTCCGTTCGACATTTGGTCTTTTTTGACACTTTTGTCCGTTCGGACAGTTGGTCTTTTTAACTATTTGTCCGTTCGTACATTTGGTCTTTTGAACTATTTGTCCGTCCGGACATTGGTCATTTTTAACTATTGTCCGTCTCGACATTTAGGTCTTTTTGAACTTCTTTGTCCTTCGACAATTTTGGTCTTTTTGGAACTATTTGTCCTATCGGTTATTTTGGTCATTTGTAAACTAATTTGTCCGTTCGGAAATTAGGTCTATTTTGAAACTATTTGTGCCGTAGACAATTTCGTCCTTATTGAACTAATTTGTCCGTTTGCGGACATTTAGGTCTTTGTTTGAACTATTCTGTCCATCATCAGAAATTTAGGTCTTTTCGAACTATATTGTCCCTTCGAAACATTTGGTCTTTTGAACTATTTGTCGTCGGAATTTTTGGTCTTTTTCCAACTACTTTTGACCGTTAGGACATTGGTCCCTTTTTGAACTATTTGTCCGTATCGGACATTTGGTCTTATTTGAACTATTTGTCGTTCGGACATTTGGTCTTTTTGGCTATTTGTTTTTTCCGTTCGGACATTTGGTCTTTTTGAACTATTGGCTCCCGTTCGGGGACATCTTGGTCTTGTCTTTAACTATTTTGTTCCGTTAGACATTTGGAGCGTTTTTTGAACTATTTGTCCGTTCGGACATTTCAAGTCTTTTTGAACTATTTGTCCATTCGGACATTTGGTCTTTATTGACTATTTGTCCGTTCGGACATCTTAGTCTTTTTGAACTACTTTGTCCGTTGCGAGACATTTGCGTCTATTTATGACTTATTTGTCGTTCGGACATCTTGGTCTTTTTCAATACATTATGTCCCGTTTTACTGACACTTCGTCTTGATTAAAACTATTTGTCCGTTCGGGACATTATTGCGTCTTTTTAACTATTTCCGTTCGACTTTTCGGTCTGTTTAGAACTATTCTGTTCCATATCCAGACATTTGGTTCTTTTTGAAACTATCTTGTCGTTCCAGACCATTTAGGCTTATTGAACTATTTGTCCATTCAGACATTTTTGGTACTTTTTTAACTACTATTGTCCGTTGCGACTTTGGTCTTTTGAACATGTCCGTTTGGAGCATAGGTCTTTTTGAATATTTTGTTCCGTTCAGGACATTTGGTCTTATGAACATTTGTCCATGTTCGAACATTTTGGTCTTTTTGAATATGTTTCTATGCCGACATTTAGCCTTTTTGAATATTTGTCCTTTCCGGACCTTTGGTTCTTTTTGAACTAGTTTGTCCCGTTACGGACATTTGGTCATATGAATATTTGTCCATTCGGAAATTTCGCTTTTTGAACATTTGTCCGTTCGGACATTCGTCTTTTTAACCTATTTGTCCGTTCGGACATTTGGTCTATTTGAACTATTTGTCCGTTAGGACATTTCGTCTTTTTGAACTATTGGTCCGTTTTCACATTTGGTCTGTTTTTGGAACTATTTGTCCGTTCGACATTTGGTCTTTTTGAACAACTTGTCCGTTCTGACATTTGTCTTTTTGAACTCTTTGTCGGTTCGGACATTTCGTACTTTTGAACTATTTTGTCCGTTCGGACATTGGTCTTTTTGAACTATTTGTCCGCTTCGGACATTTGGTCTTTTTGAACTATTTGTCCGTTCGGACACTTTTGGTCCTTTTGAACTATTTGTCCGTTTCAGACATTTGGTCGTTTTGACATAATTTGTCCTCTCCAACATACTTGGTCTTTTCTTAACTTTTGTCCGTCCGGACATCTTCGGTCTTTTCTTCACTATTTGATCACGTATTAGAACATCTTGTCTTTCTTGAACTCTATTGTCAGTCCGGACCAATTTGTTTTTTTAACTATTTGTTTCCGTCGGACATTTGGTCTTTTGAAACTTCTTTGTCCGTTCGGACATTCTGGTCTATTTTGAACTATTTATTCCGTTCGACATTTGGTCATATTGAAGTCTATTGTCCTTCGGACATTTGGTCTTTTTGAATATTTTTTATTCCATTGAAATTTCGTCTTTTTGAACTATTCGTCCGTTCGGACATTTGGTCTTATTGAACTATGTGGTCCGTTTGACATTTGGTCCGTTTTGAACTATATGTGATAGCCGTTCGTACATTTTGTCTTATTGGAAACTCTTTGTCCCGTCTCGGACATTTGGTCTTTTGAAATATTTGTCCGTTACGACATTTGGTCTTTTTGACTATTCTTCTGTTCAGACATTTGGTCTTTTGAACATTTTGTTCGTTCGGAGATTTGGTCTTTTTGAACTATTTGTATTGTTCAGACTTATGGTCTTTCATTGAACATATTTTGTCCCGTTCGGAATTTGCAGTCTTTTTTGAACTATTTGTTCCGTTCAGACATTTGGTCATATTGAACTATTTGTCCGTTCGGGAATTTCGTCTTTTTGAACTAAATTTGTCCGTTGAACTTTCATCTTTGAACTATTTGTCCGTTCGGACATTTGTCCTTTTGAACCGATTTGTCCTGTCGGACATTTGGTCTTTTTGGAACTATTTGTCCGTTCGGACATTTTGTCTTTTGAACTATTTGGCGTTCGGACATCTTGTCTTTTTGAACTATTATGTCCACGTTCAGGACATTTTATCTTTTTGAACTATTTGTCAGATTCGGAAATTTGGTCTTTTTGACTATTTGTCCGTTCGGACTTTTTGTCTTTTTGAACTATTGTCCGTTCGGACATTTGGTTCTTTTTGAACTATTGTCCGTTCGGAATTTGGTCTTTTTGAACTCGTATTTCCGTTCGGACATTTGTCTTGACTATTTGTCCCGTCAGCCACGACATACTTGGTCATAGTCTGATCTATTGTCCGTCGGAAATTTGGTCTTTTGAACTATTTGTCGTTCGGACATTTGTCTTATTTGAATAATTCGTCTGTTCGGACATTGGTCTTTTTGATCTATTTGT
>JABUQX010035825.1:0-10723 GCA_015478945.1 Trachelipus rathkii | reverse complement strand
TCGGATGGATTGTGTCTGGCGATTTAAATGGGTGGATAGATGATTGAAAAATGGATGGTATATCAGGATCTTTGGAGTTGCGGGACAAAATGAGAATGTTAAGGTAATTGATTACTGTGGGGAGAGAGGTATGTGCGTAAGTAATACATTCTCCTATTGCAAGGGTATTCATAAGTAAACTAGAGTTGGTGTAAGTAGAGATGGTATCGAAGTGAAAAGTATGATTGATTTTGTGCTAGTGAAGAAGGAGATGCTGAAATAGGTAATGGATGTTAAATCAGTGAAAGGGTTGAGGGTGGGAATATCAGATCATTATGTTGTTTTATGTAAGATGATGGAGAGCAAAAATAGAAGGAATGAAGTGTGGAGAATTAGGAGTGAGAAGTTATGTAACAAGGTTATAAGAAAAGTATGTGAGAGCGCTTGCAAATAAATCAGTTAATGTGAACAAATTTGGACACATATGAATGAAGCCTTTGTTAGTAGTGCAAAATAAATATATGGATGTGCTGAAGTAGGATGCGAGAATGTCAATAGCGAGTGGTGGAATGAAGAGGTGATGCCAGCGGTTAAAAGTAAAATAGAAAAGTTGTTTAATGTGCTAAAAACCAACAATAAGGAGGGAAAAAGGAAGACTAAAAGTTGCATAAGTTGCAGGAAAAAAGGTAAATGAGCAGTTTGGAAGAAGGATGAATGAGGACTTACAATGTAATAGGAAGCTTTTGTAGAAGGAAGTGAGAAAGGTTAAGAATGAGACTAATTAGAATCTTTATAGAATAATGAATGGGGATGGTACTTTCGTGATTGATGAAATGAATATGAGGAGAGTGTGGATGGAACACAAAAAATCTGCATAACAATGGAAGTAATAGTGAAATGTGTGCGGTTTGATAGTGTAAAAAGAAATAATCATTTTGGGGATGAGGATGAGGTAATTTGGTTGAAAGGTAAAGTGAGAAAGTTGAAGAACGTTAAACCCGCAGATATAGATGGAATTACTAGTGAAATGATTAAGAATGGAGGCGAGATGGTGATTGAATGAATTTGGAAGTTGTGTAACAAAGCGTTTATGGTGGGTGTAGTTCCGAGAGATTGGAGGAGAGCATTAATAGTACCCTATAAGGGAATTAGTTTATTGAGTGTTGCAGTGAAGACATATGCTGGTATTTTGGTTGAAAGATTTCGTCGAGTGACTGAAGGACTGATTGGTGAGGAACAAAGGTGTATTTAGAAACGGTAGAGGATGTGTGGATCAAATTTTTACATTGAAACAAATGATTGAGAAAATGGGCGAAAAGAAGAATAATTTGTATATACGTTTTATGGACTTGCAACAGCCGTATGACAGGATTAATAGGGAAGCTCTGTGGCAGGTGTCAGTGATATATGGTGTTGGTGGTAGGCTTCTGAATGGAATCAAAAGTATGGATGTCGATAGTGAAGCGTGTATAATAATAAATAGAGTTGAAAGTGAATATTCTGATATTAATAATGGAGTGAGCAATGGAACTGTTCTGTCTCCTTGGCTATTTAACTTGTGTATGGATGGAGTGATGAAAGAATTAGAGGTAGGGGTGGTAGGGGAAGGTGTTAAACGTATGAAGAATGGAAGAGAGTGGAGGGTGCTCTGCTTATTGTACGCTGATGATTTGGTTTTGTGTGGTAGGCGGGTTTGGCAGAGTGTGTAAAAGGAAAGGTTTGAAATTAAATGTAAATATGAGTAAGGTGGTGGTAGTGAGTGAGGAGAGTCCATGGTGTGAAATCATGTTCGATAGTGAGCAATTGGAACAAGAATCAGAGTTGAAATATTTAAGTTATATGTTGGATGAAAAAGGAACGGATGATGCCATGTAGTAGGAAAGTTGTGAATGGTATTAAAGGTGGCTGGTGCAATTAAATCCTTGGTGAATGTAAAGGGACTAAGTCTTGAGTGCGCTAGGGTTTGTATGAGGGTATGTTGTTACCGGTGTTAATGTATAGTAGTGAAACTATGGTATTGAATAGGAGGTATAAATCTACGGTAAAATCATTCAGATGGTCAATTTTAGGTAGGTGTTAGGTGTGAGAAGAATTGATAAAATGAAGAATGAACTGCTTAAGGAGTTGTGTGGTGCGATGAAAGGCGTAAATGAGAGAATAAATGAGAACGTATTAAGATGGTTTAGACATATGGAAAGTATGTAATGTATGTAATGTATGTAATGTTCTGGGGATGGATCGGCTGAGAGACAAAAAAAAAAGTGGATTAAGTTAGTAAAGGAACTCCTGATGGAAAGGAATGTGAATTTGGCAGTAAGGCAGTAGAAGAAAAGGATACTAATCCCTTGTTAGGTAACACCTTCTATTGATTTACTGATTTACTGCTTTAAGTATATAATTTTAACTAATATTTGGTGGAGTTAAAGCAGTAAAACTTATGAGTTAAAGCAGTAAACAGTTAAAACAAAAGCACTACTATCCCTTAGTTGTTAAACCTTCTACTTGATTACTGATTACTGCTTAAGGTATGCTATTTTAATGATTTTTTAATAAAATTTGTCGTACAATGTAGTAAAATAACATACTGTTCTATATATCAGACACTCGTGTTTTTCTTCTTAATGACAATTTTTTAAAAATTATAGAATTAAAAAGTATTAAGTAAAAAATATAAAAGAAAAAATAATGTTAAAAATGTTTCTATAAATAGATAAAATTAATATCGTCTGTAATGCATTACAGTTTTAGGTTCGCAAAAATGCTTTTAATAAAATGTTTAAGTATAAATAAAACAATGAATGACTAACTAGTATATATATTTTCATTTCCGCGCCGGTAATATTGCCTGCGGCGCGCACGCGAGCGGCGGATGGGGGACAACAATATGCGCCTGCGGGCACGCGGCGGAGCGGGGAACGCGGAAAATATTGCGCCTGCGGGCGCCTCCGCAGGGCGGAACGCGCAGGACGCACCTGCGGTGCGGTGGTTGGCTGTCTTTGCCAGGAGGCCTCACGAAGCCCGCTGTTGGTTTAGTTATATCTAGGGAAGGCATATAATATTAACTCTTTCTTTGATGTAAGGTAGAGATGAGCCATCAAAGATAATTTCATCAAATGAATCGTCAATATAGATGGTATCAAAGATGACGTCATTGCAAAGATGAACCTTCAAAGTTGAGGCATCAATGCTTAGGCATTAATGCTGAGGCATCAACGTTGAAGCAACAAATTGCGGCATCAAAATATCGAGTGTCGTGAGCTGAAGTGTGATAGTTATCTGGTGTGTTGAGTGTAAATGATAATGGCTAGTTACTAGTGTCTCTTATGCAATGTAAGTGTTCTTATTGGGCACAGTGTATAGTGCTCATATTGGCGAGTTGTATGGCGTATAAGTGTCATTAGTGCTGTATATGTAAGTGTAAGTGCTTATAAGGTCATAAGCTGTGTATGTATAAAGTGTCATGGGTGTGTATGAAGTGTATTGCTTATAAGATGTCATATGTGATGTATGAAGTTGCATAGTGATATGTGTGTGTGCTATCAGTGTCATAGTCTGTATGTGATCTATGGGTTTTATATAGTAGGCCTAGGGTTGTACGTGATATGTGCCTATAATGTAGCCCGCTTAGAGGGTGTGTGACCTGTGAGCCTGTGGATGTAATAATATGATATAGACTACTAGGCGTCATACTTTATTATATATATAATATTCATGGTCCTCTATACCGTATAATATACCATATCAAGTATCATATATAATATATCGTATCATATATATATTACTATCATAGTATATATACTATTTCATCGCATATACTCATACTCATAACTACTATAACTATATACTATTATATAAAATTTTTACTTCTGATGGCATTGCACAATGGTCGTATATCTTGATTCTACATTGCCCTCACTGCATTATATATACTATATTACTAATACTTATATACATATATATATATATATCATATTACTATTATATATTATGTATACTATTATATAAATATATACCTATTTAGCATTTTGCTCACCTACGCGTTACTAAGTTATAACTGTATAGATATAATTATATAATTATAACATATTGTACTATAATTATATACATAACAATTATAATTGCTAATATATACTATATATAATAGCGAGATATATCATCAAACGAATTTAAACATTTAAAAATTTATCAGCCGTTATAGTTCGTATTCAGATAGCTTTATTTCCAATTTTCAACGTTTCAATAAAATTTAAACAACAAACACAAACAATAATCAGACCGTGTCCCAGTCAAGCCACTAACCAAACATGCTTCAAGCAAATCCACAAAGGCCGCTAAAAATATTCTAAAAATATTTAACTAATATAAATATATATATATATATATATTATAGTATATATATATATATATATATATATAATATATATATATATTATTAATAGTACTATTTACGTATATATTATAATTAGGATTCACGTGCTTAGCCACGTCGCCTTTTGTTCAAACGATATCTCCCACGTTGCTACTTTAATGACATAAATAATTGCTTATGGAACGTTCATTTATATTGAATTATTGTTTAATTAAAAAAATAATTAAGGATAAAAATAAATTTTCTTTTATGAAATCTTATTAGCTATATCTAGTCATTATTATCATTCATTATTAACTCTTTATGTACTTTTATTACTAATACTTATTTTTATTAAATTCCTGTACTAAACATGTGGAACACTGATAGCAAGTAACTGCCTCGAAATGCTGCGCACGCAGGCAGCTTCTTCGTCTCTTCTCTCTCTCTCTCCTATCATTCTCGTTCTATCGTAACTAATATACTTATTATCCTCTGTGTAATTTTTGTTTTCTTTCTAATATTTTATTATATATATAATATTATATACTATTATATATTAATATATATTATATATAATAATACTATATATATATATATATATGTATCATATATAATAGTATATATACTATATTAGATATGAAGATAGATGAATATATACTATCAATTATTATTATTATTATCTTTATATTGCTTATTATTTGTATTAATATATAATTCGCATTATTTTGAGCTACTTAGTTATTATCTATTATTATTATTATTATTATTATTTCTTTTCAGATGAAGAGAGTGAACTTTCCATTACCTACAAGGAATTGTACCAGAGTAACTTTAACAACCAGTGAAGATAAAAATTTACTCATCATCTCTCTCTCTCTCTCTCTCTCTCTCTCTTATAATTAAACAGCTAAAACAGTCTTTTCCATCCAAGCCAAAAAAGGCTATATTATAGTTTAATAATTAATAATAATATATATATATAATATATCAATATATATATATATTATATATATATCTATATATATAATAATTATCATTATTTTATTAATATTATTATTATTATATTCATTATTAATTATATTATTATTATATTATTATATTATTCATATTATTATTCATTATTCGATTATATTATTATTATTATTATTATTATTATTATTTATTATTTTATATTATTTATATAATTATTATTATTATAATTATAAACATGATTCTCACATTCTTTATCTATACCTGGAAAATTAAATTTATAGTATCTCTCAAATCATAGCGCTGGACTGTGGGTAAAAGTCAGGATTTGCCTTGGTGCTCGCGTTCGACGTTCTATTTCGAAACATAATTGACCCGGATAGAATCGAATACGACGTTTGAAGACTCAAGGTCTTGAGGTTGTAAGAAATTTAAAGAACAGATGAAAAGGGACGGCGTAAAAAACGTGAGGCATGATCAAAGGTTGTGTTGTGTGTGTGTGTGTAGGTTAGTGTACCAGTGTATGGTGTAGGTGTGTTGCTTAATTAGCGAAGATACATACAGATAAGTTCTACCTTACACTAGCGTTCTTAAGTTGCCAAAAAAGTCAAGACCGAAAATTAGTTGTGGCCAAAATTGACCACATGAAGACCAAAGGGGGCAATACGTACGACGGAGGCTTCGCCTCCGTCTAGCAAGCCCCCTTCTTCGAAGGGGCCAAAAAAGGTTTCAAGGCCAAAAAATTACAAGGCCAAAAAAAGTCAAGGCCCAAAAAAAATTTGGGCCAAAAATCGGTTTGCCCAAATTAAGGTCAAGGTCAGTCTAAGGTCAAGGGCGGTCAAGACAAACAATATTACCCCCCTACTACTTTTCATTAATATCAGTGATGGATCGAATAACCGCAACCGCCAACCGCAACCGCAACCGCACATATTTTTACAACTCGCAACCCCGGTTGACGTCACTGGTTTACACCAACCGCAACCACCGCAACCGCGTTGTCACTGGCTTCATAATAATAATAATATAATAATAAATATAAGTGATAATAATTAATAATTATGAAATAATAATAATAATAATTAAATAATAATAATAATTATACATATATACATAATAATAATAATAAATAATAATAATAATAATATTAAAAAAAATAATTAATAATAATAATAATAATTAATAACTAATAAAATATAATAATAATAAATATACTAATAATTAATAATAATAATAATAATAAAAATAATCAACTAATAATAATAATATAATAATAATCAATAATAGATAATAATAATAATGACATTAAATAATAATAATATAATAATAATATAATAAATAATAATCGAAATTAACTTAATATCTCAACTTATGCCAGTTCAAAAACAAAAGTTCTGAAGCTTCAGGAGATTTGTGCTTCCCTTTCGTCGTAAATGAAATCTGCACCAATGAAAGACGCTCACTAGCTACACTTGCTGAAGGGCATTCTAATAATCCCTGACGGACTTCTGCAAGATGTGGTAAACTTACAAATTATCATCCACCAAGGACAGGGATCTTATCAATTCCAAGTTTTCTCTTTTGATACTTCTTCGATCAATGAGATAGAGTATCTTTTGACACCTCTGAACAAGACTCTATCATCGCTGCTAGAAGCCAAAAGAACGTTCAGATTCAGCAATGATATCGCTAACGATGGTAATTGCCTGTCTGTTTGTGTGATCTTTTCGCTATTTCATTGGCTGGTGATACTTTCGCCTTTTAGCAGCATTATCACATAGCATCGAAATATAATTTAACCCTCTGTAAAACACTGGTTCAAGAAATTTGTTTGGATCTGGATTTAGAAAAAGTTTACTATTTACATGCGTCATCGTTTTGCAGTTTGTGAAACTATTATCTTATCTTCAGCATGAGTGCTTCTGTCATTCTTGAAAGTCCCTTGCTTTTTAAATATTATATATATAATATTATTATATATAGTATATATATATATATAACTATATATATATTATATAATATATAAATATATATTATTAATATGATATAATAATATATATATAATATATTAATATATATAATAAAATATAATATATATTATATATAATATATATTATATATACTATAATAATACTATACTGATATAATATAAAGTAGTGCACACACGTTTCTCATAATTCATAGATGCATAATTTTTCGCTATCCGCAAAAAATTAATTGCGGATGCGGTTGCGATGCGGATAGTGAAAAATATGCGGATGCCGGTTATCCGCTACACCTCTAATATAATATGTCATATATATATATTATATATATATATAATATATATAATATATATATATATATATATATATTATATATTACTATATATATATTATATACATTATATATCATTATGATATATATATATATAATAATATATATATATTATTATAAATATAATTATAATATATATATATATACTAATAATATATAATATATACTATTATAATATAATATATATTATATATATTATATTACTATATATATATATATATATATAATATTATATACAATATATATATATAACTATATATAATATATATATGTATAATACTATACTGAAAAGATGGATATATTTGAATAATCCTGATCATATATATATAATATATATACTATATAGTATATAATCATTATTCAGGTCTAGTATACTATAATAGAGTATAAATGATGATATATATTCATCAACGCACCTTCTCTGCCTCAAGGACTCAGGTGAGGGTAAGTGACTTGAAACATGATTGTCGATGCGGGAATCATGATATTTAGGTTAGTAGAGACGTAATGACGCATTACAGAAGAAGGAATACTAAAGCCCAACTATCTCTTTACGGGCGCATCTTTGATGTAAGTATAATTGAGAGCACTTAACGCGTACGATAGCTGTCCAGAAAATAGCAACCAAATGGATTAGGCTTCGCGGTGACGTGAACGGAATCGCAGTCAGCATCGCGCTTGCTCTTCAAGGAGATGGTGTGAAGAGTTCATTCACCGTTGGGTCAAATGAGTGAGGGCCACTCAGCAACAATACCCTTTATAACTGATAAACCCTCGATCTGATCACACTTCATGATATAGCATCTTTTAGCATACCAGTTCTGCATCTCGCATACCTGTTACTGACTCATCCAGTCTTGATTCTGGTGGTACTTCGCGAAGAATCGTGCTCTCCGATTCCAGACACGATCTCATATCGTGAACACGTTTCAACCTTTACGCATTATACCATATACCTGACTATGAGTCGTCTCATAGTCTATCTCTGAACGGCAATACCTTGTGCAGTCTAGTAGCCTTTTATTTATCTCATGCATCTTATATCACCTTGTCTTCAAAGCCTACATTCATAATACGTACTAAAACGTAATGGCGCACCTCATAATCGTCATTCGTGCAACTGTATGTGAACCACATATTTCTCACACCAGTAACACAGCCTACTTAGAGCTCTGCGTATCTTCTATTTTGACATGACTGTGTAGAGAGTGTAAGTATAGTATTCGTATATGAGTCTTATTCTCCATACCAATACGTTCTCAACTGTACTATCGCAACATTAAAGCAGTAGCGTACACCCGAAGTTTAGCAGACGATAGCCTCTGAATGTACGGGTAAACTCCCGTATATGGATAGCGTATACAACAAGTACTTGAGTCCGCTCATACTATTTTCACCATAGCGATTAAATTGCACCACACCAGACCTCTCGCATTCCATTTTTCCACAACTCTTCCGTGAGTTACAATACTGCTCGACCGTTGCCTTTTCATCAACATATACTACTAAATATTAAATCGTGGCAGCACCGTTTTTATAATTGGCTTCACCATCTATACATAATCTGCACACCGAATAGCTGTCCGTTCGAGTGATTGATCTGAGACCATTACTAACTCTTTATTTATCATTGTAAACAGCAATTCTAGAACCCTGTACGATTGGATAAATAGCACACCCTGCCAATATCTCTCTTGGGGACAGAGAGGATATCGCCCAACTCTTTTATCGAGATTCCTATCACTCACTGAAATCAATTTATCAGTAAGCAAGATAAATAGTTGTCTGAGTGCATCCTACCATTCTCGTTTTCATGCTTATTACATGCCAAGGCGATTTTGAGATCACCAGTCCCGCTGCTCACTCCAACTACTGGGAATTCATAGTCATCTAAGCATATGCCATTCCATATTCAAATTGAGATAACCAGAGTGTGTAGTACATACACACCCTGCTCCACTTCACTCAGTGTGTGTATTGTATAGTGTAATATCGTCTCGAATTCTAAATAGCGACCTGTATAGTACGATTAATAGTAGTGTATGCGTATCGACCGTTTTCAACTATCGGTCATACTAATTTGTATGTTCCTTTTCAGAAGATCCACCAACACCATTATTCTCACTAACAACCTCATAATGACATATCTATTGAATGTTTTAGCATACGCCTGTTGCAATCCATTAAAATCTTTCTTCAATTTTTTCTCTCTTTTTCCTTATTTTTCATCATCATTGTTTCAATGGTAAGAAGTATGTGTTGATTCACATTATCGCTCTACCCTTCTCATATATATACGGTACTTGTGCTTCACTGATCGCATTCCCGTGTCAGTCACTCGGTGATGAGACTCTTTAGGAGGCGGCATAATAGCGGTGCAACATTTGTTTAATTATTCTCCCTGCATCCGTCTATTACAATTCTGACATTCTCAACTACACTGCGAATGTAGGCCCCGTTATAAGTAATACGACAACTATCATGACAAGCGTTTCAGGGTCTTCCTACCCGTTATATACAGGCTGTGACAGTGGACTAATACTGCTGCCGGCTCGCAATTCTCTGTCCGGTACTACGTCAATGATTTTAATAACCGTCTCGTAAACGCTGTTACACAACTCCCGATTCCAGACGATCACCATCTCTCCTCAGTTGTGATATTCACCTAATATTTTTCACTCTATTGTATCTCTATTGCAGAGATTACATTTAGCTTCAGATCTTTTCACTCTACCCATACCTCTCCTTACTAATGACTCATCCCAAGGATATCTCGTGTGTCCTTGCTGCGCTCCAAACCATACACGCTATCATACTGTAATACACCTGTGTTCTTTTGATTGCTTAGTGTGTGATGCGAGATTTGTGCGGAGAGAGTTCCCTACAAATCTCCCTCTATCCATTTCATCATACGAAGCAAATACCTACTTTTATTATTATTCTAAGCAGACCCCCCTTATTCTCATTCTTAATCTTTCGCGCTTCCTTTCAGAAGGAGCTTCCTAATCCCTTGTAAGTCCCATTTAGCCTTTTCTTTCAACATTGTCCATATACCTCTTTTTTTCCTAATTCTGAAGCCTTATAAAGGCTTTTCAAACGAAAGGAACT
>JABUQX010035824.1:5000-23672 GCA_015478945.1 Trachelipus rathkii | reverse complement strand
ACAGCCAATTCTTTGTGCCTTATAGCCGCGCTATGAAACAGGAACAAGATTTTGCATTTTTTTTTTTTACCCTTAAAAGTTAAAACTTAGAAGCGTGGGCAACTTGTATCATTTTAAAACCAGTGTAAAACTTATATCATATATATATTTATAATATAATATATATATATATATATAATATATATATATATATATATAATCATATAATATATAATATATATAATATATATATATATATATAATATATTATATATTATATATATATATAATATATATTATATATTAGTATTTATATTATTATATATTAATTGAATATATAACAAAAAAGTTATGGGATAACGGCGTCGCCTGTCGATTTCTCGAAGACGGTTTGAGATATCGTTAATGAAATTGTGTGATATGTTTCCTATTGGTATGTTAAACTGATTACCGGTGAGTTTCCAAGTCGCTAGGTTTAGGGGTATCTCCCCCCGAGAGCAAGGGTGAAATAGCGTTATGCCGTTTTTGAGGCTTCCAATTCAGATGGCGAAATTACAGTCTACGCCGAGATTGGGCCAATCGAACAGGTGTTCGATATTGACCGAACTGACTAACGCTGTTATTATTATTATTTATTATTATTGATTATTATTATTATATATATTATTATTATTATTTTTTTATTATATATTATTATATATTATTATTATTATATTATATTATTTATATTATTATTATTATTTATATTATTTTATATTATTTTATTATCATTATTATTTATTTATTTTCATTTTATGTATTTCTTATATTTTTAATATAGTTCTTCGTTGAAGCGTTAGCACTTGCCCCCTCAGCCCAGCGTAGCACCGCACCAACCCCTGTCCCACACAGCACCGACCCCTATATATATATTATATATATATATATATATATAATATTTATATATATATATATTATATATTATATATATATATAATATATAGATATATAATATATATATAGTACATTATAATAATATTTATATATATATATATATACTATATATATAATTTATATATATATACACATTATATTATATATTATTATATATAATTATTATTATTATATTATATATATAATATATTATAATATATTATATATTATATATATTCTTGTATATATATAAACTAGTTCAGTAGTTCTTAATAACAACAAATAAATTGGCAAATATGGCTCTGAAAATTTTCAACTCTTCACGCTCTGCTACCTCTGGGGAAAACATGGGACCACAAAGACAGTGTAGGTGGAAGAAGGACGTGTAGAATATTAGTTTACGGTGTTTTAGTTACAAAAATTAATAAATGTTTTTTCTTCCTTATAAAAGCATGCATTTATTATCGCACTAAAGTTTACGTTGCAAAAATAAATTTAGCAACATCACCACCGGCGAAAAAAGTCGTAGGCGCCAAAGGCGGCCTGCGCATAGGCGCTAGGCGCATTGATGTTTGACCAAAAATATTAGGCGCATTAGGCGCTAAGCGCACTAAGGTCGCGGCATTAGGCGCATTAGGCTGCAGCGCACTCAAAAAATCTATAGCCGCCCCAAGCTCTGAATATATATATATATATATATATATATATATAATTATATGATATATATATATTAATACTATTATATATATTATATATATATATTATATTATTATATAATATTATATATATTATATAATACTATATAATATATATATCCACCCGAAGTCTGGTTACCTTGCAGTTGGTGGGTGGGCTCTGTGATACTGTTGCGGGATATACTGCCCTTCAGTGTCCTAGAGCGAAGAAAATCAGATTTTTTTTCTTTTTTTTTTTTTTAATTCAATTCAATTCAAATTCCCTACCTAAGATCCCTTTAATTTTTGTATAAGTTTACCCTCCCCTTTTCCCATCACAGCCCCTTGCTATCCGGTTGCCTCTTTTCCCGCAACGGTTACAGTTCACACCACACGTTCCTCCCCGTGGATGAGTGTACATTGGAAAAACCGGTCATTTACGTCTCATCCTACTGACCGGGCCGCCATTCAGGGAACCTGAGCCCGGACTAACCACAAGGGGAGCCGTTCTGCACTTTGTGTGTATTTAATCCGGACTTTAGCGAAAAGACTTTAGGTGCCGTGTGTACGCGGGTGGACACCCACGTTAAAGTTTCGAGGATCTTTCCGAGGGCCCACATCATACAGCCCACCGCTACGGGGTGGGTCCGGGTGGTTGTGTGGTTCTCTGGACTGTGACCTGCTGTGGGGAGAAGGATTACCCCTTCCTTATGAAATATACGCCTTTCCATCCCATCCTGTTATTTGCTTTTATGTCTCATTGGCTTTAGTTGCTTAGTGCTCATTCATGGAGACGAGGTCTGTTGTTAATTTTTTATATGGAAAAATAATAAAATAAAAACTATTTAAAACCAAGGTGAGTGAACGATCAACAATATTACCACTGTCAGCTTCCCAGCCAGGGACCCTAACCCACGGTCTTACCTACTACTTCTAACCTGGTTACCTTTGTGACTTCCTTCTCCTACAAGCCTGAGGGTCCTTTGCAAAATTTCACCATTCATCGACCAGCAAACCCCGAACACCCCAGGTGCCCAACGCCCGGCCAATCCAACGCTAAAGGTCCCCGCTCGAACAGTCGTAATCTATTTCGTTTACTCCATTACGCTGCATCCCCTCCAGGAATGTCAGCAGACATGTCATCCCCGATGTATTACATACTGCGATCCACTACCTCCAAAGCTCTTACTGAGTACAGAACCATTCTTCTCAGTAGGGCACTTGAAAAAGTCCTAAGAGTTGAAGACCCTTCACATGATGAGGAATGGGTCCTATTCTCGTAAAAAAGCTAGCTAACCAAATCAAAAGTTCCATTCTTCATCCTTAACGTCTCTCGCAAATATTCCTCTTATTTCTAATAATGATAAATAAGAAAACATTAAAGGCACTATTATTGTTATGAACAGAAAGACGAAGATACAGCTGTATTTTGGAAGAACTCCAACAGAGAGGTTTTCCGTTACAACGTTTATAGATTTTCCCTCGCCGGGGAAACTCCTGACAAACCAAATCCCCGGTTTACTGCTGACTTTTAATACCCTTATTTCACCTACAAGGTCAAAATAGGTTACAATCACGTTGTTGTCGCACTGTTATCCTCGGAAACCCAGAGTTGCTTCAAATGTAAACTGTTTGCCATCCCCGAAAAACTGTTAGGGGACAGATGACATATGCCCAAATCTGGCGGAAGAATTATTTCATCAACTCATGTAAAACAATACCCTAGCTGTAGGAAACTTAATGGACCCCACAGTTGCTTCTTTCTTTCAAGATTGCCCATTTTACCTGTTTGAACAGGAGGTTTAGAGCTATGTACCATACATTTAAATTTGAGCAGAGAGATGTTATACTCGTAAACATTATATTTAAACCAAATCAAAAATAACCTTTAAATTAAGGAAGTGTTACACCTCCGCTGTTAATCCGCCAACAACAAACCCTATCCTAACAGAACTCCTCTCTTAAATTCAGTTGAAACTCAGGCAAGTACTGCAACTTGTCTACCCGTACTGCCACACTACCAACTTCTCAAAGAGTAACAAAAGCAGCCCTTGATTCCAATCTCCCGTCCAAAAAAGCTATCAACAAGCCTATCCTGAGTACTAACTCTCAGGCAAACGTAGCGAATGAAACTAAGGGCCATCCAATAACAAAATTTGGAAAACATCTTCCTGCCAAGACACACTGGTCATACTCACCAAATTGGTATCACCAAACTTCATGCAGAAGACGCGTTCTCTTTGTCCCTTAATTCGCCTCACACTATTAAAATTCCTGGAAAAGATGTTTCAAAAACACAGAAAAGAATAGTCGACCCATGTTAAAGATTATTCGTTAACAAGTTTATAGCAGCAACCGAATTGTTTAAACAAAACACTAGTTATAAACCCCAGATGTAAAAAAATCATATCAGAAGAGACCTCGCCATAGTCTACTTCTGAGACAAAAGCAAAGACTTCAAAAGACTGTACCCAAGACCAATCCACAGCTAGTGACAAACCACAACCAACCATTCTAATAGTCTAACAACAGTTCTAGCCTTTGATTCTTTCTATAAACTCTTCTCCCGAGTTTCCTTTTTCAGCTCTCTCTAAGGGATTCTATACCCAAGAAGATGAATTGGATAACAGCTCCCAAATGAGCTTGATGCGTGACCCATTCTCTTTCTTAATGCTCCCTGCACTTCCGAGAAAGGTGGAATGGAAAACTGTTCAACGTAAACGTCGCAAACGCTCTAAGCGTTCTGGGTCTGTTGGAGGCATGAAGAAGACCCAGAGGTCCCCATTCTCCAATCAAAACTGCCCAATTTTCCCAAAACCACCCGCATGATGAAGTACTGGAAATTCTCCAGAATCAGACCTTGCCAATTCATCGAATCCCATATTGGAATCGATGTAACGTAACCCCCAACACGATTCTCAAAAAGACATACCCTTCGTACACCTCTTCCCCAATTCCACTGTGAAACAACCTAGGTCCTGCCCACATTTTCTGAATCTGCTACGCAAGCGGATACTTGATACTTCATTCTCACTAATAAATATGAGCATTACGAATGCCCTTCTATTAACCAACCAAACCACATAAACAAGTTTGATTGTTGAATTCAACTTATCTCGCATTCATAGTGAAGCTCTTTCACCAAATACACTCCTGAAAAAGCTCCTCCCTAAAAAGAGGTTCATACAAGCTTTAAATTAAATCTCTGTGATTTGAGCTACCCTTTCCCCCCAGGTTTGTTCCCTCCTCTGATCTCAGACCACTCTCAACCTCCCTCTCCTCACACCCACTCTAACATTACCCCTGTCACATAAGAGACAATTGGTCTTCTATATGTAGACCACCATCATTAATATTCATAATCTCACCATGCACTACTTCCTTCAATGGAATTGTTCGTGACTATTACTCTAATTTCGAAGAACTTTTTCAACTAACCTAATGAACAGTATGTACACCAAAGTGTATATGTTTGCAGAAACTTCGACTATGTCATCGTGACTTCTTTCAACCATCTGATTAAATCGCCCGTTAACTGTCTATAGAAAGATGGATGACTAATGATAGGGAGGGGCAAGAATACTCTTCAACAAAATCATATCCCGTTTATTCCCAGTCCCTCTCCAAAACCAATAAACTTCATGCAGTAGCGCATAAGATTGTCACTCACTTCGACATTACTATATGTATCAATTCACTTAGCTCCAGTAGTGGAAATTTACTAAGGTCGACTTAGCTGAATCTTTTTAAACAGCTCCCTACTCCGGTTGTTGTACTAGGAGACTTCACAACCTCCGCCACTCCTTATGGGGTGACTCTGTCACTCATCAAGTCCAAGATGCTAATAGATCGTCCCTATACCTCTTTCCTTGGGATCCTTAACACAGGACTCGCCTACCTATAACGTTAGATACACCACACTTCTTCTTGGTATTTGATATTCCTTTGCCGCCTATTTCGTCCTTATGGATCGTTTTAGCCTGTCCCGCTTTGATTATTTATTCGTCGTAGTGATCATTAACCAATAGCATTAATGTGAAGCATTGTTCAACCCATACTCTCATGCGTCGTTTATGTATCGAGCGGGAGGTCTCCTTTTATTATCAGGGCCACAAAGCTATCCCTCTTTCTCCTTTCAATAAACCGATTTTTCCGTCGTTGATATGCCTTTGCTTCATCAGGTAAGTTAAGTTTGTTATTTATCTCGCAGCGGAAGCTGCAGTCCGCAGTTCTTGCTCAGGCAGGCGCGTTCGGCAACCCCTGTGTGTCCCAAGAGTCGCACAAAGCCAACCGAGAAGAAGTAAGAAACTCTTTACAGGTCTTAATCACAAATAAATGACCCTTTAACACCTCCGAAACATGATTATTTTTAAAGCAGCCGCAGCTGAGATCTCGGCCGAATATTATATCGTCAAACGCGTATAACTAATATTTTCGTACTTACATTATCGGCTGTTAACTCCACAACTCCCCTTCCTTTAGTGTGGAAGTTACACAGAAAGAAAATATCTCGTCGCTCTAAGAACTCTTCACCACAGTCCTCCGTTATGGGCTGATAAAAATGTATACATCTCCGCTCTGCGTGTAGCGATGTTAGGTTAATAGCTTGCAAGGCCATTCGAGTTCATTCCGCTACCACTGAAGCCTTTCAAAAAATGAGAACTGACCACAGCACTACCAGACTTTTCAACACCGAAAGGGGAAGATCATACCTACAACCGTCTTTTTCCACTTGCAGAGTATCAAACTGCATTTGGCAAATAGCAAAGACGTTGACCCTTGGTGCCAGACATGATTTGACATCATTGCTCTCGCATTATCAATCCTTCGGCGGTTCAGCATTTTTTGCGTGGATTTATTAGTAAACAGAATCTGGATCGAATCTCTTTTCCATCTATTTGGACTACAGCTTTTTGTAATTCCTATTCCCAAACTTGGGAAAGATCCGTGACGGACAACCAAGTACCAATTTCGCTGACCTGTTTCATTACTTGTAAATTAATGAGAAAATGGTTTCTGCCGCTGTACTCCCTGTTCTGGAGGCCGTCAGCTTTCTTTCAAACTTCAATTTGCTTTCAGCAAAATCGTTCGACTGCGGACCCCTTGGGAAAACTAGACCATGACATCCGGGAAGCCTTTCTCCAAACTCGGCTGGATGTTCTTGTGTCTTTTGACCTTGAAAAAGCTTACGACTAAAGCGTTGGAGAACTGGATTCTCCTTAAACTCCATCCGCTTGGTTTCCGCGCGGACAACTCCCTCTTTTTATCAAATGCCTTTTGTCACACAATCTATCCAGGTTCTGTGCTCTTCTAATATTCTGCCACGCCACTTTACTCTGGATGAAGGTGTTCCGCAGGGTAGTGTTTTTAAGTTGTACTACATTTGCATCTCGGATTTTGACCAATGTATGTTAACTCTTTCCAGCGACTATTCAATTTTTCCTCTTTTCCTTTATTTGGCATGTTTACATAGCTTGTTGCCCAGGCTGCCCTTCTCGAAACGGCAACTTCAACTAGCTATTAAAAATATTTCACAATGGGCTAGCTCCCATTGCTTCCATTTTTCTCCCATTCCAAAACTCAGCGTGCTTTTGTAAGAAATAAGGGGAATCGAAGAACTTTCCACCTTCTTCCACCAAACCTAACCTTATACGGTTCGCCCATTCCTGTTAACACACAGGTCAAATTTCTAGGACTCGTTAAGTATGACCACTAAACAATATGCCCCACATATCAAACACGTGAAAACAACTTGTCATCGCCGCTTGTCCTGTACGTCATTCTCGCCTCAAAATCTTGTGCGCTGATCGCTAGAGTTCCCATTTTTCGTCGTATTATATCGCCCATAGTTCGCATCAAAGCTTTGACTAATGGCTGTGTAGTATTATGGTCAGGCTCCCCTACCTACTGCATCTGTTAGATCCCATACAAAACGAGGCGATCCGTATCTCCACTGGAGCCTTCCGAACCATCCCCCGGGTAAGCCTTGAAATTGAAGCCAATCGTGAGCCACTTCTCTCTTACGAGAGATACATCATTTGTACAATTATCTTCGTTTTCAAACCCAATACCGTCTGCCCTGACACCGATTCTGCAGGAGTGCCTCAGAATCCTATATTACTGGCCATTTGCGAACCGGTTCATAAACATCCTTAATAATCCCTTTAAAAAGGTTGCTGCCTTTCTTCATACGATTGAAGGATCCACACCTTGTTATTCTCCGCTCCCCCATTGCTTGGCTCTGACCTCTCTCTCCAAATCAAGGCCATTTCTGGCGGCCTTGCTTAAAGGCCATCATCCTGTCTTCATTCCACAAAGTTCATGATTGAGTTTACTCAGTATTTACTGATGCTCTAAAACTGGAACAGTGTGGCGCATCCTGCTGTCTTTCCTGATCGCAAGCTTTCCCATACCACTCCCCACCCTCATTCTTCAATTTTCACAGCAGAAAAGTAATGGCTATAATGATTGCCGCTTTCTCGAATTCTAATCCTTAACCAAGATCAATCTTATGTCATGTTATTCAGATTCGCTCAGCGCGCTACAAGCGCTTAAAACCCTTATTCTAAAAACACAATGGGTTATCTGCTGTGCAGCAACTTCTTTCGGCCTGTCCACTCTCGCAAGAAACAAAATATATTTTATGTTGGACCCCCTTCTCATGTAGGGTAACTGGCAATTGAAATCGCTGACAGAGAGGCCAAAATGCCCACCTCTTCTTTTCGGAGGGTTCCATGGTACCTCCCGGGATGCCATTCGACAAGGGCTTACCTGCCCATCAACTGATTAGTATCCTGCTCTCCGACAAGGTTTTCAATCTTATTGGCAAGAGCGCTGGACGAATGATCAGAGAGGAGGAAACTTAGAAATATAAAAGCCGATCATCATCGGGGGGTGGTCTTCCTCCCACCGAGAAAAGCTTACACCATTAGGTGATGTTTTCACGCCTCCGTATTGGCCACGATAATATCACTCACAGTCACTATGCTGTATTCAGGGTTGATGTTAATTACAAATTTGTTCGATATCATACCACTCAATCTTCTCTCAATATATCTTTACTATTTGTATTTTTCCCAGGCTGGAGACTCCTTATTCGCACTGCCGTCATGTTTTGTGCCTTACTTTACGATCATAACACCTATTCCAAAAGTAATTACCAATTCTTAATCCGAATTTTACTTCCCAACTTTAGAGTAAGCTCTATTTTCTTGTTTCTACAAAAAGTCTTCGTAATATTCTTCATAATATTTGATTTTGTTTAAACGTAAACTAAGGAATGTTACAACTGGTATTGTACTTTTGTTTATTTTTAATTGATCTGAAATTATTCATTTTCTCTAATTCAAATCTTCCTTTGACGTTTTAAATATGTATGCTCCAGGACACCGCCGCATGAGTGTTTATTTTTTCAACCAGTGTGGCGCTTTTTGAGCCGTGGTTGGTCAGTAAAGCATCAGGATATATATCAGTTACATGTGATAGGTTAAATCTACATCCAATGCAAACTACTACACAACATTCAGAGGAAATTATACTAACACATCATACTCCAATAACCTAAATACATGATATATCATATATTATATTATCTATATTAGTTATATATATATATAAGGTATTATATATATATAGTAATATATACTAATTTATAATATTATATATATTATTATATATATATATCTGTATAATCATTGGATAAAAGTTATCGATATCGGCAAAAATTTCTTTCTATCAAGTATCGGTTTTGAAAAACATTGGTAAGAGTACTTGTAATTCGGTTTTGATCGGAACTAAAATTTCGGTATCGGTGTAACACTAATATATATATATAGTATATATTATCATATATATATATATTTATATATATAAGATATATAATAGTTATATATATATATATATTATATATATTATTATACTATATATATAAAAATGTGCTCTTCGCTTTCAAACCCCAATACCGTCTGCTCTGACATCGATTCTGCGAAAGATAGCGCAGAATCCTTCTTATTGGTCATTTGCAAAAAAAAACTGTTACATTGTTAACTTCCTCAACATCCCTTTGCAATAGGTGCTGCCTTTCTCTAATGATGAAGGGTATATATCTGGACTATTCCGTGCCCCCACCACCTACCTGTTCTTGACCTCTCTCTCTAAATCCAGTCACTCTGCTGCCTTATTGAAGGCATCATCTCGGTCTCATTCCGCAGTACAAGGAGATTTACTCGTGTTTACTGACGGCTCTAAAACAGGGAACGATGTTGGTGCATCTGCTATCTTTCCTGACCGCAACCTCTCCTATACCCTACCCTCTCATACTTTACTTTTATGGCAGAATTAATGACTATAATAATTGCCCTCTCGAATTTTATTCCTTAACCAAGACCACTCATGCCATTTATTCAGATTCGCTCAGCGCCCTCCACGCGTTTAAAGTTCCCTATTCTAAAAGCATAATGGTATCCGATTTACTCAAATTTCTCAGACTGCTCCACTCGTCGACATTTTTTCTTATTGTTTCATAGAGAAATTTTTTTGTACAATTTAATTAGAGAGGCATGTCACAGCTTATTACTCTGGTTTAAACAAAACTGAAACTGCCCATTTTGTGTTGAAACTCGAGAGACCAAACAATTCTTCTTTATATTGTGTCCTTCAAGTTACAAATATTTATTTAGGTCTTCATAAAGTATTTGCTTAATTAACTTACACCATTTAGTAAAATTAATTGGAAAAATTAAGTATAAAACTAAACAAACACCTCTTGAAATAAGACATTCTTAATTAAAACAAGTTTTGAAGAGTTTTATGACAAATACCAGAGTTTTGTTTTCCGAGTTTTCCCAAATTCTTACAAAAACATTCTGCAAAAGTTCTAATTTGATGTAACATGGATTTCTCTTCCTCGTGTAGTACAATCAAGTGACTTAGAGTTATATTTCTGGAGATGTGATAATACATGTTTGTAATGAATGAGAGCTGTTATTACTATTACTCGTAAATTAAATAAAGATCTGCTTAATAAATACAGACAAGTTTCAATATACGCGATTTTTTAGTACGTGTACAAGAGGTATCGCTGCACACCAGAAAGCTGTGATACTGGGTCAGGAACTAGAAAGGATTACTAAACAAAACTGGAAAAGGTACTCAGGAAAACTGATTACATCTTAAATTTAATTCTTAAGGAAGAGAAAAATATGTGGAATTCAGAAATTGAAATTAGAAAAGGAAAAAGATGCAAAGAATGTAGTGTGTTAACTGATGGTAGCTAGATCTGTGTGGCACAAATAACTCTTGTATTATATAGCAAGCAGAGCTGGGTATTAAGTACTTTGAAAGTATTTAAGTACAAAGTACGAAGTACATGGTTTAAAAGTACTTCACCATTGCAGCATTTTGAATAACGGTCCAAAAGTACACATAGACAAAAATGGTAGACAATTACATTTTTCTACTTAAATATAAATTTTTTTTTACCATAAGAATTTTGCAAAACATCTCATGTAGGATGATATACGATTTCATGGTAATTAAACCAGTAAAAAAAACATTACATCTCAAAATAGGATTAAATAAAACATTCTTAACACAAAAGCCAATTTATTTACAGCAACTTCACATACCAACACGATAATAATAATAATAATAATAATAATCAACGAAGTAATATATATGTAATTTCATATACATTTATGAATTTTGTTTTATAGTAAATTATTTCATTGTATTAAAAATCATTTTAAAAATTTTATATTTTTTAAAAGTTTTAAATTTGATTATCTGATTTTTAGCTTTAGATTTTAAGAGAGGGTTCTCATCAGGGACTGAAGCACCAACCACTGTACCAAGGAGTAGTAACCAGTAACCACTGTACCACGGAGTAGTAACCATTAACTGCCAAATAAATATTAATTATGGGAATTATGACTAGGAACCATTGTATATAATAAGACTTTAGGAACTGCTAACCACTGTTCCGGAAATAATTACCCCCCTCCCAATGATTAAGCTATCATATTAAATAACTACTTCAGTTTAAGTGTTGCAACCACCGATCACTGATGAAGGGAATAGTATTACCATCATGGTAACCACTAATCAATTTAAACGTTGCAACCACTGACAAGTGATGAATCAAATAGCAGTTCTACTATGGTAACCACTAATCAACTTGTGTTGCAACCCCTGACCAGTTATTAAGCGAATAGCAGTCCCACTATGGTAACCACCAATCTGCTAAGTGTTACAACCATCGACTAGTGATGAAGGGTGTAGCAGTCCCACTAATCAGTTAAGTGTTGCAACCACTGAAAAGTGATAAAGGGAAGAATAACAACCCCACCATGGCAAACATAAAAGTTTTAAGCCAAAAATTTGATTTTCTTCCTTCAAATTATTGCACTATATTCTTAGCACCTATTTTAACAAAAAGGGTTTGGATCAATGTCTCAAAATCTACAGTATGTACAACCATTTAAACTATCAAAATAAGAACATAACATATTCAAAAATAGTACTCGAAATCTTAAAAACATTTTGTTCAGTTAGTCCCAGGTACCATACACAGATAAAAACCATTAGGGCCCTACCGTTATTTTAGTATTACCAATCCAATTTCAATGACGCGTATTGTGGTAGTGTCCAAAACCCATTGAGAATCCCTACCTATTAAGCCTAAAAAAAGACATTAAAATATTACAGGGGACCAAAACCTCAGGAGGGACAATTTGATATGGATGGTCAGAATTATATATATATATATATATATCATATATAATAATATATATAATATATATATATATATTATATTTATGATATTAGTAATAATATAGTATTATAATATACTATATAATATATATAATATATATATATATAATAATTATATATATATTTTTTTTTCATAATAATAATATATATATATATATAATATATATATATATATTATATATATTGGTGGTGTGAAGATACATACAGCAAAACATTTGCTCAAATAATAAACCAAGCAACAGATATATATATAATATATAATATGTTATATATATATATATAATATATATATAATAATTGTATATATTATATATTATTATATATATATATATTAAGTATATATTTATATATATATATATATATCGTATTAATATATATATATATATATATATATAATATTATATATAAAAGCGTATATAACTGTGTTGATTTTATATCGTTTACACATACAATCATTCCTATAAACAAACGAACAACAACATGTATATATATATATATATATACTATATACTATATATATATATATATATTACATATATTAATATATATATATATATATACTAATAATATAATATATATATATATATATAATATATATATCATATATTATATATAATATTATATATATATACTATTAATATATATATATATAAATAATTATAATTTGTGCCATGGCTAGTGTGTACATTACCAGACTTGCCGTTATATGATTAACATAAAATTAGTATAATTAAAACAAAGCAATTATATAATTGACCAATGAGAGAGCGCAATTTTGCGTAACTTAAAATTTTCGCGTCTCCTATTGATCGAAAAAAATAACGTCTGGTAATAGGCCTAAAAGGAGAGTTGCCAAATGTCGCAAACTTATATTTTGTGCATTTTTATTTGACTACTATTTTTAATTATTTTTAATTTTTTTTTTTGTTGGTTTTTTCGTTTTTGTAAGTAATTGTATAAATCAGTGCTGATAAATGAATAGCAAAATTGGAATGTAATATTTTAATTATTATTTCCATTATTACTTAGGCTAAGGGCCTTTTTATAATCTTTATATGCAAAATGACATTTAAAAAATTTAATATATTAAAAATAAATCAGTATATTGACACTATATATTGGAACCATATAATAAACATAGTCTGAGCAACCTTTATTATTATTATTAAATCAATATTGTCAAATCATATTTAGGACTAGAATTCTACTAAGTTTTAATAAACTTAAAATTAAATAATCTACAGCATATGTGTTCCCTATACAATTATTATTATTATAATTATTATCTTTAGTAATAGTATTTTGAAATAGGAGTCAGTAGGAATAGTAGTATTATTAATAATAGTTTAACGTTAACTAATAAGCACCTCTTGATTTTACCAAAAACAATTTCAATACATTTTATTTTAAATCTTGAGTAGCAACATTACAATTTTAAAATATTTTATATAGAACAAAAACAAACTCCATCCACATTTATCAATATAAATTTATTATATATAAATTTAACACTAGAATTTATATATACATACAAATTTGACTACAAAATACTTTTCAATAACATTTTTTAGTACAATCAAAACGTAAATAATAATAATAATAATAATGTTAATATTTTTAATATAATCTTAACAATACTTGTACCCAAGTTTAGTGATCGGTTGTTTGGTTAGGTAACCAAACCTAACTCTGCTTCAAACCAGGGTATACATCCAATTTATAATTACTATATATATATATATATATATATATATATATATATATATATATATATAT
Source organism: Trachelipus rathkii (assembly GCA_015478945.1). Classification (NCBI taxonomy): domain Eukaryota; kingdom Metazoa; phylum Arthropoda; class Malacostraca; order Isopoda; family Trachelipodidae; genus Trachelipus; species Trachelipus rathkii. The sequence goes on along the minus strand of JABUQX010035824.1, from coordinate 9,561 downwards.
ATATATATATATATATATATATATATATATATATATATATATATATATATATATATATATATATATATTATCGTAATCACTTGTTATTTCATTAAATATTATAGAATTTGAGAAATAAATGACCCAGAAGAAATGGGCTTAGTATATATATATATATATATATATATATATATATATATATATATATATATATATATATATATATATATATATATATATATATATATATATATATATATATATATATATATATATATATATATATATATATATATATATTGAATATAAAATTTATTGAAACATTTTTGCACACATTTCTAATAAAAAAATAATAATAATAATAAATAATTAAACTAGTATATATATATGCTGATATATATATATATATTAATATATATATATATGTTATTATATATATATATATATAGTATATATATATATATATATATATATATATATATATATATATATATATAGCTATATATATATATATATATATATATATATAGTCATTACCTAATTAAAGTTAAAGCTGAAAACATTTTAATATCATATATAACTGTAAACTTAGGAAAAGAAAGGCATCTACAATATAATTAAATGTCTACTCAGCGCATAAAGAACGAAAAAACTATTAATTTTATTTATTCCTTTAAAAAATAAATTAACATAGTTTACTCCCCACTACAAAAAAAAAGAAAAAAAAAGGAAAATTCTCTCTCTCACACTCACATTGAATTAAAAAAAGCACTTAAAATTACTACAGAAAATACTACATCTCAATTTGTGTGTTTAGTGTATTACCACCACAAAAAAATTTGTTATAAATTTCTTTTGTTCTTAAACACCCGAAGAAGTGTTCTTAAAGACTCCTATGAGGGCAATGCCCATGGAAAACAGGATGGCAAAGACCTGAGGACTTGTAACGTAAGAACTGTTACAATCGTCACTGTGACAAGCACAAACAAAAGAGCGGGTGTTGTACCCACTTTTGTAGTAACAATCTCTTCCGGCCTCGTCCTCCACGTACCCACACGCGCGGTGGATACGATTCTCGGCAGGGTGGTCTGAAAAAAAGATGAAAATCTACTTTAATAACAGTTCCTACTAATATCTCTACCACTACTATACACACCATTACTACTAGATGAAAATCATTGTATTTTACGGTTTGAGAAGACTATTTAAACCTGTCCTTTAACTAGTATCTGCAGTATGTCACATCAGCAATCGAAGGTATTTAATATTCACTACAAAACCTATAGAAATGTAGCAAAAATCGAAAGTATATCATTACTCCGTTATCTCACCCAAAGTTATAAAACTAAGGATATTTTGTTTGTGCTGTGTAAACAATCTCTCCTAAGCTTATTAAGCCCTCCTCACCCTATATCAAGTACATTATCCTGGGAGATGTTGCCTGCCAAATGCAAATAAATATTTACAAAAAAGAAATGGTAGATTAACCATTGAAACTCAAAAAGCGTAATCCACTAATGATAAACTACTATGCTCTTGCATTTTATATATATATATATATAAAGAAATATATATAGCAATATATATATATATATATAAATAAAGATAAAAATACTCGTATGTTATATATATATATATATATATATATATATATATATATATATATATATATATATATATATATATATATATATATATATATAGTTAAATATATATATATAAGATAAAGATATATATATATCTATATATATATATATATATATATATATATATATATATATATATATATATATATATATATATATATATATATATATATATATATATATATATATATACCGTATATACATATTTCACCGTATGTATACATATTATTATACATATTATTATTATATACATATATATTATTATATATATACATATATATATATATATTATTATATATATTATTATTATATATATATATATATTTATACCGTATATATATATATATATTACCGTATGTATATATATTATTATATACATATATATATTATTATTATATATATATGTATATATATTATTACATATATTATATATTTATATATATATATTATTATATATATATATATTATTATTATTATTATATATATATATATATATATATATTATATACATATATATATATATATATATATATACACCGTATATATATATATATATATTATAAAGAGTTACATATATATATATATATATATATATATATATATATATATATATATATATATATATATATATATATATATAATTAAACAATCATTATTCAACTAGTCACACCCGTATAATGATCACATTTCCCGTAGCACCTAATAACTAAAAACTATTTCATAAATTTATACATGTTCTTAAAAATTATTAAATTTGGGAGAAAAAAATTAAATAAGAAAATATTGTTCAATTTTTACCAAATATAATTTCTGAGAAGTTGAATTTGCAAAATATTATATTCATAAAATAAACAAGGTGTGAGGGCGTTTCCATATACTTTCTAGTGTTAAAAACATTTTGTTTTTAAAGAAAAAGACTCTGTGCATATAGTATATATATATATATATATATATATATATATATATATATATATATATATATATATATATATATATATATATATATATATATATATATATATATATATATATATATATATATATTTAAAAAGAACTTTATTATTTTTCTAATTATAAAATAAAATCCATCCGGTCTTAGTGGATTCCTACATAGAAGTTCCATTATATTTTTTTAATAGCGCTCACGGCAGAGCCCTATTCAAGTAAGGGATGTTAACACTCCCTTTGAACATGTCGTCATTTTACGCAAATTTTGCAGATGAGCATGCCTTAAACCGAGAGATACTAAATACAGCAGGAAACACAGAATACGGAAGAGAATCCCACAGAGCAGAAGAGGCTGGAAAGAAGGAAAGCACCAAGCACCACAGCGAACAAGCCTAGAGTTGCCAATGTCTAAAAACTCGTGTACAGAAATTGCACCCCTTGTGCTACAAGGGGCGTCGTGAAGGTTGTGGTATATATAATACAACGTTTAACTCGAGTTCGAACCAACTGTCCCTCTACCACCCAGAAAAATTAATAAATATTCTAAACATCCTAAAAATAATGATACTACCATCTGAAATAATATAATAGTATGACTACTATGACTCACTTTCTCCAAAGTCCATATCCATATACATGTCTATCTTCCTACAGAGTGTATATGTCGTTCCATCTTGATAGTCTTCACAATCCTTGAGGAATCTACTCTTCGACCCCGGCGTGATGTCCAAACATTCTGTATCGTTGTGGGAATTGCAGACATAGCACCGTATCGCAGACGCTGTCAAAATAATAATAATAATAATAATAATAATAATAATAATAATAATAATATCTGAAAATGTGAACGTTTCATTTGCTTCATTTCTTGATTATTCCCTAACTCTGCCTCTGGGTCTTTACCACCCAAATATATATATACTGTATATATATATATATATATATATATATATATATATATATATATATATATATATAGTATATATATATATATATATATATATATAGTATATATATATATATATATATATATATATATATATATATATATATATATTAGAAAGAGAAAGATATTATTTCTCTCTCTCTCTCTCTCTCTCTCTCTCTCTCTCTCTCTCTCTCTCTCTCTCTCTCTCTCTCTCTCTCTCTCTCTCTCTCTCTCTCTCTCTCTCTCTCTCTCTCTCTCTGACACGTACGCACACGCACACACACACACACTCTCTGACACACACGTATGCATACACACACATTTTCTTTCTCTCTCTCTGTGTCCTAAAAAGAAAGAAAATTAGCTTTTTAATTGTATTATGGAGATGCATCACAAATTCACATTGTTCCAATAACCGTGGGCAAAAGTCTTATGTACATTGTCTAACGGCGACGCCGTTGTCACTGGGTTCGATTCCCTTAAGGTCTCAAGAGCATTAGTGAATGTTATCCGCATTTCCATTAAAACCGAGTTAACATTCAAATTCGGCGGATAATTTAATCCCTCACATCCGGTGCATTAATAATGTTTGTGTGCCCGAATAGAGAAAAAAAAACTCTTAAGGAAAATTGAAAAAATAAACAATAAAGAAAATGCTAAAAAAAAATTATTCATCATCATAAAAAGAAGAAAATTTATTTTGTTATTTCATACCAAAACGTTTTTTGTTATAACTCTGAGAATGGAGGATAAAGCCAAAAGTTAAATGGAATGGGGAAGGGGGATTCTTTCATTAAAAAAGGACGAAAATTGTAAAGGCAAATGTTATAAAAGGAAAACTTTTGTTTTAAAACAAAGGAATTGCTACTAGTACTACTACTACTAATGTAAAAAAAAAAAAATACTTATTATTTTCGTTCACAATGGAAGAGAGGTTTGAGGATCCAAAACTCCCCCCTCCCCTCCCTCAGGAATGGTTTCCATCAGTCTCAGTCAAATAAATGCCAGAGTATCATGGTTCAAGTTCTCGTCATTCTATATTCATTACATATTCTCTCTA
>JABUQX010035823.1:25000-55293 GCA_015478945.1 Trachelipus rathkii | reverse complement strand
GTGTTATGGACTAACTATCAAGTTTCTTTGATGTGTCGATCGAAATGTCCATCTCACCCCCTCTAACATTGCTACTGTCCTATACAGGCATTTCAAGATCGACTGTATAGACAGTGAATTAGAAAATACGACATTGCGAATTTAATATTAGGATTCGATCTCTCTCACCCTCAGATTCGCATTTATCTCATGTCACCATTTCGTCAGAATGTCAAATGATTTCCAAATGTTGAATTGCCAAAGGTAAGTGAAGCCGCAATGTCGTCTATACCCAACGTGAACTATTCGGTATACATAAGCAACTTGTGGAATCGGACTACCTAGTTTTCCTGCTGCCGAAGATACTGTCACATTGAAATACCTTCATTGCAATCTAGCTCCTATTGAGTGTACTGATGTCAAACCACACTCACACTCTCAGTATCTATATAGGACTGGGAGAGAAATACGAATGTTTAGGTGTAGGATGTAGACCCTGTATATTAGACCTATTAGTTCTATCTGACAGTGTTAAATATAGTTGTGTAAATACTTTCTTTCGAAACTGTTTATTTGATTATGCTTTCAGCGTCCTTATCCCTAACCACACTAGAATCTCAAAAACTCATCATTTTCAATTTTCTGGCTTAAAAGCCTAAATCAAAGACGCTAAATGCTTATCATAGCACATGTGTATTGACACTATATTAAGATATGGAACTATCCAGCCGAATTTACTGGTTTTATATAGTGCCAGTAATGTGTTGTCTCCTCCTTTGATTATTGTTTTTATAAAAAAACCAGAACGCAGCAAATCTTCCGCTTAGTACAACTACGGCACTTCCACCCTACTCATTCCCTCATAATGCGCCATTTTTAGCCAATTGATGTGCGTAACCTCATTGGTGAGGTTGCCTTTCAATATTGCTCTGGTAGATGCTCACTCGCTCCAAGAGATACCTCGACGTAGAGATTACTGATAGGCGCATCATAGATTGTGTCCAGTTCTATCGCAGGTGATACTGAGTAACGATGGCTACCACACTCCCCTCTAAACATTAGATATTAACCCCATTATAAATGATCAGAACCCGAAACTGTTGACACAACAAAAGTGCGAAACTCCAAAGTAGCCCCTCTAATTTTGACATTTCACTCTATAAGTGAGAAACACACAAACGTATTGTCAAATGAAACTGGTTCCTTTTCATGCGAGATTTACTTGCATTGAGGTCAAAAACAGGATTGACTAACCCTCAGAAAATTTGCCCTTGCCCAACTCACCTTTCTCCCACAAATCCCCTTCCTTGAAGTCTATTACAGGCCGAGATTCCGCCAAACTAAAGGTGAGATTCCATTAGGGGTTTCTGAATAGCCACCAAAGCTATAGCCCCCAGTTAATCCGGAAGATTGTGTTTAGTCAACTGATGACCCACCTACCCGAGAATTTACCAGGTGACGCTTATCATTTTCCTCTCCCAGAATTGACATCATCGATTATTGATAGAGAGCACCAAGGTTGTTATAAGTTATGTTTGTAAAATTGTGAAGAGGTGTGTTGGAAACTCAAACAGAGATTGGTGCTCACATCACATCTGGATTACTACGCTAATCAATTCTGTTCAAATGCCCCGAATTCCGTAAAGCCTGTCAAAACAATGGACGGATCTGACGTATAGCTTTACCTGACATAAATTTGATCCGTAATCCCCAGTAATGCTCCCTGACTACATGAAAAAGCGAAACTGATGTGACCAAGAGCCTATGATTGGTTCCTATTAACGACAACACAAATTTTGTAACACATTTCCTCCTCGGCCTTTCAGTGTAAGAATTAATGCTGTGGCTATAGTATGTATGGGAGGAAAGTATTACGAAATAAAGGAATCTGGTGCGTGGTTTATAGAGTGCCAAGTGGTATAGGAGAGTTATATTCTTATGTTACGGGTGTTGACTGCTTTAGGTCACAACTGGCGTATGCAGCATTATCACAGTGACTCTAGAAGAACGCTGAGCAACTGTAATGTGTCCTTAAGGTCCATACGATCAACTTAAAATCATTTTCTCCCTAAGTCATACATCAACTACGATGCAAGTCTACTGGTAATGAGATGAGCATTTCACAAATCAATGACATAACTAATCATATAAGGGGTATTTCACTTTACTGAGGACTGAATTCCCTATTCTCTCTCAGACGCAATTAATGAAAAGTGAGTTTGTACAATCGAAAACATTCTCTGCATACTGTGTCTAAAACTTAAGCTAGATTCAGTAATGGCCCGATGCGAGCGCTATATCAAACACAGTATCTCGACGGAGTTAGAATACAATGTGATCAGATATAGTAGCGACATGAAGTTGAATTCTAGGGGCATAAAGCCATATAGAGTGTGGACTGGGGGTTATTAAACACATTTCACATAAAATTCACCGCATGTGAGACAACGTAATTTACGTTTCGAAAAGGCTAAGATGAAAGCTCCCTTACCCCGCTTATACATTACCACCACGCTCTACCGACCCGGCTTGGAATCGTAATAGAAGAGTCTGAAAAGAGAACCTAACATTATTCGTCATTAATTAAGCAACTTTCGGTCAACAAATGATTTATTTTGGATGAGGCAAAATACCCACTAAAAAACGTTTTTATCAAAACTTGATCCCATTATTGATTAATTACTTATCAGCACTTCTCCTTTAACCCTGACGAAGGGTAGTTGCATTTTCGGCGACTGAAAGTCTTGCAAGCATACAATGGGAATTTACCTCTCTGCCATTACTTTGATATTCTTCATATTTAGCAATAGCTTGAAATTCATGAAACTCTCACCATTCCACAAAATACGGCCATACAGAAACACCCCCCTTCAGTATTCGATACTCTTATTCCCTTTCAACAAATCTTTCTTCCCTAACACTACAGCAGCCCAGTTAATTTCTTAAGAAAATCAAATCCTGAACAGAAAACTAAGGCGATTCATTCAATCTTCATCAACGCACACAATCATGTTCTCCCCTTCGCCCAATGTTCTATCCTACTTTTCAAGCAGAGCCTCTTGCCAGAAGCTATTATTGATTCACCATCTGTAGCACCGAATCCTCTTTATTCTTACATTGATACTTCTCGCTAGAAATCGACCACGTCAACTCGCTCAAATCTCTGGATACACATGCATTCATCCTAGAACACTGACCCCAGTGTCATAACATCCCATAGTCACTCCATCTACTTGACCTCCCTTCATTGTTCCCTCACCCAAATCTATCGATGATTTCATCACATTTCTCCTGAACAACAGGTTTTTCTCATCGTGCTCTTCTGCAATAACTCTCCCAATCCGCTTGCACCGATGAAGACCTATCACTACTCATTTTATCATCATGCATTGAAATAAGAACCGAATTTAATTGTAACTTCCCGAGCTCAAGCAATTGGTTAGATGGCCGTCTGTTTAACGAACCTGTGCCCAGCCCGGGCTCTCGTGGAAGTTAGGATGACAAGGATGGTGCGACCTTATCCACCCGATAATCACACTTCACATAACCTTTAACACTGCCTACGACGCATATTCCTCCTAAGAAACTTGTGGTACCAGTTGATGACGTAATGCGCAAGCACCCAAGCCTCTTGACTCGACATGTGTGTGATCACCCAATGCAACGTGGTAAGTGGTCACAGCACTCGCCTTCCGCCTATCCTGTTTATCTTCTGCACATGGCACTGAGGGTTTGTCTTGATGCGTAAAGGCGAGCATCGGATGAACAGAGGATTGAAAGGTACAAACAAGTGATCCCACTGAATCACCATGTTTTGAAAACTTATGCCGCTGTAGGATATAATGGGAGCGAAAAGTCATATCCACGATTGAAAGAGCAATTGAGGAAGTTGGCGTGCTTGAGGAATTCTGTCTGAAGCCGTTGACATCAGTTTTGGAAGTGGTGTTAAGTTTGTGGTGTGCGAAAGACAAGAAAACAAAAATCAACCCTTAGTTGTAATTTGCAGCAAATAGAGGATGGTTGATAGCAAACACTGCTGCTGCAAAGAATCGTTCGTAATTGATTTGATGTGATCCTTCTTGTTAACATGATGCTTGTAGAAAGTCATGTCCCGGTAAAAAAAACCTGTGATTTAAAGCATGGAGTTTAATGTACTAAGAATGCCTGGGAAGATTGATCGAGAAATGAAATCATGTATACAACAGTAGTGAAACTTTGAAATCATTCTCTCACTCCCAGGCATTCTTGACATTAAATCTGCTATCACATTTTTTTTACCGGGGACATACTCAACCACATAATCAAAATCACTCAAATCTTCCAACGTCCTTGCAAGCATGCTATCAACCATCCTCATTCGCTGCAAATACACCAAGGATTGATTTTTCTGTTCGCACCACAAACTTAACACCATTCAAAAACGGATGCAACGACTTCAGACAAAACCTCAAAGCAGCCAAAGGAAGCTATGACTGAGGTGTGTAAGAAACCTGTGCAGATAAGGATTAGGAAGGTGAGACAATATGTGAAAGAGTTAAAGGCTATGTGTACTGTGGGTGTGAGTCCATTACAAGAAGTGTTGACTGTTGTGAGCAAGTTTTTTAAGGTAGTTGTGAGTGTGCATTTCGGTGGGGAGAAACCGGTTATTTATAAGAATGAGGGTATCGATAGGAAAAGTGAAAATGAGTTGCATTAACAGTGTTTGAGTGGGGTACATTATAATTGGGTAATAGAGAAAAAGAGTTATGATAGGAAGTATGTGTTAAATGTAGAGGAAGAATGTATTTATTGAAGATGATTGAGGATTGAAAATGATTTGTCCATGGAAGAAATTGACAGACAGTAGTTGTATTGCAAGCAAATGGGATGAGTGGAAGAATGGAAGTGAAGGTGCAAGTGGATGGAGGTATATATTGTGGATTGATTGACACTGGGGCTCAGATTTCTTTAGTGAATGCATCTGTGGTACGAGAGACGTTGAGCGATGACTTGGCAGATTCTAGGCAGGAATATTCAAACTGGTAAATAAAGAGGATTGGCTCAGGGAAATAATAGCTTGGAAAAGAGGTTTGCTAAAAGTTAGGATAAGAACATTGGGGAGGGCTGAACATAGATTGTGTGTGCTTGAGGAAGAATGAATGCCTCTAGTTTCGTTCAGGATTTGATTTGTTTAAGAATAAATGAGGCTATGTTAGATGTGTAGGGGATGAAAGATTGTTGAAAGGGAATCAAGAGCGTAGTTTAGAAACTTGAAGGGGGTGTGTGTTTGGCTGATTTTGTGGAGGAATGGTGAAGTTGTGTGGGATGAAGAATTTGCTAAATATGAACGATATCAAAGTAATGCAAGAAGGATAAATGCCCAATGGTAGTGAGTTGCGATACAATGCAATCTCGTCAGGCTAAAGGAAGTGTGGTAGATGGATCAGTTGATAAAAGATTTAGGGATTTGCAAAAAAAAATTTGTTGTATTGTGCGAATTGTGTTATTATATTACGGAAAAGTTGCGAAGGAGACTTGTATGTAGCCTGTGTTTTCTGTGGTTGGGGAAGTAGGGATGGCTTTAGTGATTCATCGTAGGATATGGACCACATGGGAGTATGAAATTGTTAACCCTGGTTGCGAAAGATAGTGAATGATGTAGCGACTACGTGTGGGGAATGTCAGCAAGGGAAGTATCAGAGAATGTATGTGAAACCACCTGTGTTGCGAATGGACGTAAGTGAACCTTTTGAGTTAGTGGTGATTGATTGTTTCATTACCAGTGACTGCATGTGGGTATGTAGGAATGGTAGTGATGGTGGACCATAAGAGTAAGTTTGCGTATGCTGTGCCTGTAAAGAATAAAACTACTGCGAATGTGGATAAGGTAGTGAGAGAAGTGTTGTTACCAATGTGGTTAACCGAAGCGAATGTTGAGTGATAATGGGTCGAAGTTTGCTAGGATAGGGTTTGAAAGAAACTGTGACGTGATTGGGGATTGAGCATGTGAGAAACGTTGAGAAACTAACATGTGAGAGTGTGTGGGCAGTTAAACATGACTTGCATAGGGCACTGGTATGTCCATGTATGCATGTGATGAATTTTGAGAAGTTTGTAAACCTAGGTTAGGATTGCCTGAAAGTGATAGGGATGTTGGAGAAAAGTGAGTTCTGAAGTTTGCAAATTTGAACAACGGGAAGGTTAAGGGTACTTCCGTTACAGACTTTTGAAAATGTGGGTAAAAAGAGAAAGAAATTAGAGGACTGTATGTGTGAAAAAGGTTGTCAATGGGTTAGTTATGTTGTTAGAGAGTGAGAGGATTGTATTGTTGAATGAGTTTAGAGTGCACTCAGATGAGTGAGGTCCCTGAGGGATCCTCCATGGTATTTTGAAGGCTCAAACCCAGTATTGTGGAGTGTTTGGTAAATAGGATGAAAGGAATGCAGGAATGTGTAAGGAATGGATGCACCTGTGTCTTGAAAAGGAAAGAGTTATTTGTTGTTGAGAAAATTAAAGGAAAAAAGAGCATCCATAAGCCAGTAAAATCGGGGACAATGAAAGGCGATTGTTTGATGAGGACAATCGAAAATGATGAAGTGATTTTTTGAGATTTGGTGGATAATAGGAGGGAAATAATACAAAGTTTTTGAAAAGATAGTAACATTGTCATACTGTTATGTAAGTTTCCATTAGATGAGACTGTAGAGTGATGTTAGCAGGATTGGAGTCAGACTTTAGGATAGAGTGTGAATATGATCCGAGAGTGGAAATTGGTAAATTTGCCATGGAATTTGACGAAATGGGATATGAATTAAAAGCGGAATTGCAAGGTGAGAGAGATCGATTAAATAGATGCAGCAAATGTCAAAGAAGCTTAATGATTAGGTTAGAGGGGTGAGTTGAAGTGAATTGAATTGGTTGTTGTTGAGAAAATGTTGAAGTGAAAAATTTACATCCAGATGAAATTGAGAAAAGTGAGAAGGCGGAAGTAGAGGTGAGTTGGAAAGAAGTACGATGTGGGTTTTATGAAGAGGGGATTATAGAATGGCAGGTATGATGATGATAGTTGGTGAAATTTCGAATATGAACAAACTTAGGTGGGATGGATGTTGTAATCTTGATCCGGCTGGATCCGAGTAAGTAGTTCAAAGTATAAAGTCCATAATGAAAGAGAAGAATTAACTGGTTTTCCCTTGTTAACAGAAGGATGTCCAGGTATGTGAAGAGTCTATTTTTATGTTTGTATCATATTGCATTATTGCTTCATTTACTCGTATATTAATATAATTATTATTGCTTGATGCTTTATTATTAATATATTATATATTTATTATGTTGGTTTTAAGCCTGAGATTGAGGGAGGTTATGGTGAAATCAGAGGGGATGCGGGTGCAGATGCTCCAACTGATAAGATCTTGATCACTATCATTTCTTTATTTTCTTTGTTTTGTAGTTAAACTTTTTCTCTTGCACTCTCTTGGTACGCGGAGCTCCGAATTTCCCACTATGATGCAAGGTGTGTGCCTGTGTGTTAGCGTTTTGTTTTTCTTTGACCTTTTACTTTTTGTTTTTCTTTTTTTAGATTCTCAGATTGTACCCAAGTGCGGACGCACAGTGGTTTTCTACCGGAGGGTATTTTTTGGTTTAAATAATTTTCATTTTTTTATGACTGATGTATAAATTGGAAGACGTTCTTACGTTTGACGAGAGAAAGGGGAGGGGGAAAATAATGGGGGTAAATTAATTTAACTTACCCCTTTTTTTTTTTTTTTTTCTTTTTTTTTTTTTTATTTAGTTTAATTTATAAAAAAAAATTTTTATTTTTTTTTGCTTATTCCTTATTTACTGATTATTATTATTAATTGATTTATATTAAGTTTTAATGATATAATAAAGAAGAGTTCATTTTTGACAAGTTCCCTTTTTTTTCTATATTTTTTGTTTATGGTTCATCGTTTAAAGAGTTTGGGTGTTTTGTGTGTCATGAAGACTTTGGTGTTTACTTCCTACCACCAGCCTGAGGAAGCGAAATAAAACACTGTAATTGTCGGAGGAGGTTATGAAAATATTATTGCTTATGGCTTATTATATTGTTATTTATATTATATTATCATTATAATTTATTTATGCTTTTTTATGTTTATAGTTGCTGTATAGTATTTTTCTATCCTAAGGAAGTGAAAATCTTTAAAATGTAATCGTTTTTCAGTTGGCTGGTTTTTTTTCTTGACGGAATTGTCAGGGATGGAAGACGTGTCAGAATTGAGAAGTGAATCTACAGAGAAGAGATAAAGTCTGGATGATTTAGCATGGGTAATGGCTTGCATTGTTGTTTTTATTTTTATTTTATTTGATCAAATTTAGATAATTTAGAATATTGGATACATTTTTAATTTAAAAACGACGATTGTTATTTCAGCTTTAACTTGATTGCCATTATTAATTAATGAAATAAATGAGATGAAATGCTAATATATGTAACGTTAAATTAAGCCTTAAAATTTGAATGATTTTTTTTTATGCTATTATTATTATTATTTTTTTATTATTATTATTATTATTATTATTATTATTATTATTATTATTATTATTTATTTGTTTTGTTTTTTCATAATGGTTAGGATTGTATCTTTTTATTTCTCTTAGCTTTTTTTGGCTTTTGCTTGGCTGCTTTTTGGTCCATTAGTTTCTAGATTGGATCTTTTACGACGACTGATCTCAACAATAGAAAACTGTAAATATTGTATATATGATATCATGATAAAGGGAAAAAGGCCTGAGAGTAAGATGAGAGTGTTATCGATGAGAGAAATATAAAGTAAATAAAAGAAAATTCAAATTTCCAGAATAAGGTGAAAATTGAAAAGAAATAAACTGAAGCACAGGAAAGAGAAAAGAGAAATAGAATAAAGACTATTAGATAATTAGAAATAGAGAAAAGACTATAAAAAGAAATAAACTGAAAACACAGTGAAAGAGAAATGAAAAAACTATTAGAAAATTTTTTAAAAAAAAAAAAACTATAAACAGAAATTGAAAAACAATAATTTTGCTGATGACCTATACCTGAACATCTATGATAAACTTTTAAGATATTATTTTAGGATTAAGGTACCGTATTTATTTATTTCATTGTAGGATTAAGGTATTTATTTATTTCATTGTAGGATTAAGGTATTTATTTATTGCATTGTAGGATTAAGGTATTTTATTAAGAAAGGTATCGGTATTGAACAGTATCAGAATGGACAGTATCAGTATTGGCTTATAGTGGTATCAGTATCGGCCTGTATCAAAATTGGTTGTGGGAAGGAGAAAATTTTTTTTGTGAGATTTTTAATAAATTCTTATTGGCTTTGTTTGGTTATTTTTATCTTCCTGTGTTTTATTCTCGTTAGGATAGACCCACAACAACTTAAGAAATAGTGAGCGAGATCGAACCCACCATATTTTGTGGCAAATCGAACCCACCACAGAGGATGATGAGATAATCTGCAGTTCTCATGACTGAGTGAAAATATTTATTCAGTGTTAGTAAAATTAAAAGATACGTTTTGAGCCTCTAGTTGGTTTTCAGTAGAGGTGATTTAATTAATGTATATAAATAAATTGTCTTGGTATTCATTTTGTCTTCATTTATTTTTCTCTTGGTTGTTTGAACATATAATTAACATATAGGTACAGTATATTCTTTCTTCCCATCAGAATTAGTATTATTTATCAAAGTTCAGTTTGAACAAATTAATTATTTTCTAACTGTTCTAATTTAATACCTGTTTGACCTAATGTTCTACTCTGTGCCAAATGGGCACTGATTAAATATTCAAATATTCAACATTATTGGAGGCTTGTTAGAAGGATATCCCCGTTTTAGGGTAGGTGTTAACAACTGTCCCATAATTTTTTTATCAAGAATTAATGATGAATAGTATTTATTTTGCTAAAAAAGTTTTAACATACAAATTATTCAAGTTAAGTAAAAGAAAATTCACTGTGATATTCTTCTCAGGAACTTTTCTGGGCGCCAAAACAATCTAGAAGTAAATAAGTCTTAGACTGATCTGGGGCTAAATCCCATCTAGGCTGAGATTGGAGTAAACTAATGTGGAAAGCAAACCAATCTGGAGTCAAATAAATATTAGATCAATTTTTGGAAAATTTATCTTCAAATATATTAAGATTCAGCTTTCAATTCTTCTCGCACACAAGAATACGAGAACAAGATCAATCTATAATACTTTAGTTAAGTACCATATTAGGATAATATAATATATGAATTATACAGTCATTTAAGTTATTATTTATTTAATTCAGGTTCTTTTTGTATTAATATTTATAAGTAATCTAATTTTAATATAATATAATATATATTGAATTGATATATTATATTGAAGAGTATATTTGCCATGGTTTCTTCACCTTAGTGTGAAAAGTACTTGTATAATTATTAATTTCCTAATTACCGTACTCCTTAAATAATCTATTGAGCTCTATCTGTCTATGTTTGCAGTGCATGTGTTGTCAGATAGTCTATATGTGGCAGGATATGCAGTTGCATTCATCCCAGAAGAGTTGTACATATTAACTGTAATATATGTTTTCCTTTATAAGGGGTTTGAGTTCTTTTGTAGCTTGTCTCCTAAGTTTTTCTTTAGTTTGAGTTTTTTTCTTTTTGTTTTTCTTTTGCTTGTTACTTAATTGGCTGATTTAATTCCTCATGCTTGCTGGCTGTTCTTTCCTTTCCTTTATGCAAATTTCGCTTTTTCAGTCTAGTTAAATTTGTCATTGTATGCGGCCACATATGGTATACAGGCGGAGGATGCAGAGGGATCCTCAACACATTCCATGTAGTTCTAGTTGATGACTTGATGTGTGTGACAAAACATAATTATTTTTGAAGTTGAGGGCCGGATCCACACGCTTGTACTCTTACTGGAGCGACTAAATTAGTCATTTTTCTTTTCTGGTTCTTCTGTTCCTTGGTAAATTACAAGTCGCATCACTCACCCTAACAATATATATATATATATATATATATATTATATATATATATATATATATTATATATATATAATATATATATTATATATATATATATAATATATTATATAGTATTAATATTATATATATATATATATACTACGTATATATATACAGGGTGATTCAAAACCTCTGGACAAACTCGGAGCGACTGATAGAGCAAAAACGGATATAGGAAACATTTATATGTAAAAACCTATGTTGTATGACTCTTCGTTCAAAGTTACGGTATGATGTAAAGGTAAACCATGTGATTTGTTTTGATGCGTCATAACTTTCGTAACCAGAGATTTTGGTATTCTAATATTATGTATGTGGTGCCTGCGTACAACTGTGTTACTCCGAGGGTTTGATGACGGGTAACAAATAAGGATATTTTGTAAACAACGTATGTGTTTTGACCCGAGGTTGTAAGCAAAAACAAATGGTAGCTTGTATGAAATCATTTGATGCATCTGTCCCACATGTTTCTGCCCTGTACCTGATTACTTTCGTTACATCGCCGTGCCATTGCCTGTCGGACTCTACCGAACATAGCCCTCACTGTGTCTGATTTGATCAACGCAGTGAATATTCGCTGAATCATTCCTCTCTTGTGTTGACGGGGTTAATGTACACAACACTCTTCACATGACCCCAAAGAAAATAATCTAGGGGCGTAAGGTCGGGCGATCTTGCAGGCCACGCAACAGGCCCCCTCTCCCTATCCATTTGTCAGTGTAGACTCTGTTCAGATGCGCCCGTACTTGTTGGCTGAAGTGCGCTGGAGCGCCATCATGGTGGAACCACAGTCTCTTCCGAGTGTGCAAGGGGTATGTGCGTCCATGAGCTGGGGCTAAGCGTTTCCTGGAGTAATTTTTGCAGGACGCAGGTCCATTCAAATCGGTGTGGAATGATTACAGTCCCAGCAGATAATCCCAGAGATCCCCCAGATGTACGGGGTAAATTTGCGCCTGGTTGAACTCTGAAGAAACAAGTTGGCGTGCGGATTGTTCCTCGTTCCATATGCTGGCTGTTTCTGCCGTATGAAGTAGCCCATAACTGTTGAAGCACGCCGCATCGGTAAACAAGACATAGGCAGGATTATCGATGCTCCGTTGCCAAGAAACCACGGGCCAAATCGCACACGGGTGCGAGCGTTTGCCCAAGTTCCTTGTACGTTCTTAAATAGGTGGTATGCAGGGAGGCTTTGCTCTGCAAGACCCGAACCACGGACGACTGATTTGAACCCATGGCAGAGGCAATGGCGCGTGTGCTAGTCGACGGTCGTTGGCGACTCTCTCAGGCACCTCTCTTCTTCAAACGCGGGAGTCCTCATCATACACGTCTTCCACCAATGCACCGGTGACGAAGGGTCCCATATCTCGAAACGCTGGGATGAACGGCGAGAAACATGGTGTGGTGGGCGTGATTTCTTTGGGGTGTGGAAACCGTTCCCTGGTCATAGGAGAGCTTGTTCGTCCATTTCCGTTCGCCGGACCGTGTAACACATTATCATGGCGGTTAACTCGGCAAGAGGTTATGATCCATCGTTTAATCATGCCTACACTGTACTTGAATCAACATGAATTGGGCAAGGTAAAGTATCCACGTGTTTCCGAAGGAGTGTTATTGGATACACACATGTACCGCACGCACAAACTAGCGATGTAAATAATGAGTAACTAAACGTCGTGTATACACTAACATGCGACGCGGCATACAACGATAATAACCAGTCTTGTACTTCAATCTTCCGTAATCTTTGAAAACGAAATGTCATACAACATAGTTTACTTTAAACAATAAATGTTCCTTATCATTTACATCTATCAGCCCTCCGAGTTTGTCGCAAAGGTTTTGAATCACCTCTTATATATATATATTTATAATATATTTATATATATAATATATACTATCTCTTATTATTGAATATATATATATTTATAATAAATTTATATATATTATATTATATCTTAATTATCTTCTATCTGAGTAGTATATATATTATATAGACGGTTATATTCACTATATTATTACTGGATGTACCGGAATACCATGTTCTGGCGGAACTTCCCGGCCAGAACCTCGAATGTTTTTGAAGTTCCCTGGTTCGGCCGGAATCCTAACCGGAACTTGCTAACTTTTCATAGATGTCTTTCGTAAAAAATTCAGTAATGATTGTCAGTTTTATCTAAGTTATATTTTGCATAAAGAAATAATATAGAATAATTGATATATGTTAAACAAATATCATATAAAATAGGCCTCGGACTCTATTAGTTTCAAAACGTTTAAAACTATGACTGAAACAATATTCACACTCGAAGGCCGACAGCTTTAAGTACTCTAGAACAAGTTTTCTTTTTTTCTTTTTTCAGATTTTTTTTAATATTTTTAACTTGTTTATACACTAATTTATCGTTTTTAATTATAAATATTTATTAAAATTAGTTAAGGTGCAATCCTAAATTAATACAGGAAATTTCCTACGATGTTAATTACATATTACTAACTAATTTTGGTTTAATTAATTATTAATTTATTTTCTAAATATTTTATATATTAGTAGTTATATATATAGATATATATATATATATATATATATATATATAATATATATATATTATATTATATATATATTATAATATTATATATATATATATATATACTATCATAAAGTATATATATATAATATACTATATACTATCATATATAACATTATAAGTTATATTTAGGTATAATATTATGGTATTAGATATATATCAGAAATAACTATATTGAAATTAAATATTGATGTTGTTGAGCAATATATACTTAGTGATAAAAGGTAGTTTTTTTTTTGTATAAATTCGGTTTAGGACTAATGGTTTATTTAATTATTAAAAAACGACTTGAACTATTAATGAACTTACTATATTATATAGAGGAAATTTCACAGTTATGGTAAATAGGAAATAGCTAGGAATATATATTTTAATTATTAAAAAAAAATTTGCAACCTAACATTAATAGAAACAAAAACCAATTTTATTTTATTTAAAAAAAAAAATAGAATCCTCTGTAAAAATATCAGTGATTTAAATTCATTTGATGTGTCTGTTGTGCCAACCCATGCTCTAGAATCTAGAATCCCTGGGATAAATAACAAATTTTTGTTACAGGTATTATTATATATATATTGAAATATTATTTAGTATTTTTGAAAGAACACAGAAGAAAAATTTATTAATTTATAAAATATGTATTTTCAATTATTATTTAATATGTTATGATGGGATTATTATTATTCCACACTTGCAACAAGTATATATATAGTGTGAAATTTTTTCTTGATGGACTTTTGTAGCAAGATATATAGTATCGGATGTGCTGATCCAAATATAAGTCTCGATTTGCTGTATCAACATCCCTGTTTTGTGCAATCCATGTGGATCCCTTTAGTGTGTTGCACTATCCCAGGGAATAGAGCGAGAAGAGATGGTCGCGCCCCACTAACGATACGGCTTGTATGAAGACGTTACAATCCCGCAATATATCCTCCATACCAAGCAAGTTTTACTGCGGGTCATATTCGGGAAGCATGGGATAACTTTAGTGCGTCTATACATGTTATGGATGCCAATGACCTGGATGGTGTCTTCACTCCATTGTAAATACAGTCGCGATGTTCCGTTCATTGCTTAGCCAGGTGAACTGAACGATCTGTGCGAGAGTTGGTATTTTGCCGAAGTGCCCTGACTGTTGAATTACGAGATGCATTGAATAATATGACTACTGGACCATGGCACAAGAGTAAAACATTTTATACTGTAACGATGAGTAAGCAGACTGCGGATGGTTCTTCCATTTCAGATTGGTAACCTTGTGTTTTCCAGTGAATGTTGCAGGCAACTACTACGCGCTATGGGGAACTCCCAGCATACGATTGTGAGCGTTGTAAGTGAGCGATGGTTATGACACTTCAAAGAGCAGTTTAAAAGTATGTGTTTTACACAACCGGCAACAGATATGGCATCTGGTCCAGGTAGGGTACTCGGTACGGATTAGAGAGGAGTATGCAAAATATCAAGACAGTTTTGGTAAGTGAAGAGGCTTACAATATCAGGGTACATTGCTATGGTTAATAGTGTCATACTACAGGGCTATACATCTGCTCGTGTCAGCAAGCTATGGTTTCTGACCAATATCCCTTGCGTTCCGTGCGGGATTGGACAGCCGGTGCTATCAAAGTGATTCACGTGGACCAAAAGAGAATTGGCCACTGATGGAAACCTGACTTCCAGTGTTACAGAACATTACATACTATGTAACACTTGTTACAGTATGAGATATATCATACATCTTACTTCACACATACACAATTAAAACTGGGTTGATGAACCAATTTGTCGAAGCCCTAGTCATTGATGGTGAATGGCTTTCCGCTATATATTGTCTCAACGTTTCCTGGTCTGTAGTGACGAGAAGAAAAAAACTGGGATATTTTTGATGGCCACAAATACGACTATTAGCTCCGTGAGCTGCCTTTGCTACACAATGACGTATTAAAGGCAAGAGCGTGAAAATGCGTTCATATTGACTAGTACAGAATTTCGGGGGGAAAAGGAAAAGCGCCAGAGAGTACTAACCACCTGTACAGAACTGCTAACAGTTCTTCTTCTCAAGGTGTAGAATGAGTATAAAGATGCACTACTTACATTCTCACCTTAGAAATTCCGGTAACCTAGGCGATGTTTAGTGGTTATGAGCAGGGTGAACGCTTCCATCAAGATCTAAAGTCATGGAAGACGTTACCAGGCAAGTGGGATACTCAATATGATGGACGACATGATTGTTGGAGCTTGATGAGGTATATTCCAGACGCTATGCACAGTATATCGCTACGAGAAAAAGTATTACTACGCATCATAGGCATGTTTACAATTAAACTAAACCCATTCTCTTCTATTACCCATGTCATTGTGTGTCCCATATTACCCTTTATTCATAGTTGTATTATATGTTTTAACATCAAACTCTATCAAACGACATGTATCATATGTGATTTGTCCCTCCTCCTTCACAAATATATTTTTATATTTATAAAAAAAAAAGTATATGTGCTCAATATATATTTATAAATATAATATTATATATATATATATATATATATATATAGTATAATATATATAATATATATAATATATATATATTATATATATACTATATATATTATATATATAGTATTTATAATAGATATATATATATATATATCCGATAATTGTGACAGACCCTCTTTAAAAAAAGATAAAAAATCATAAATTTTAGAAATCTGGTTACACAAACAATCTCACAAATGCGAAATGTGATACGCAAAACCGAATACATTTTTTGGAAATCATCACATCAAAGGTGAGAGATCCAATAATCAATTGCGAAACCCTGTCCAAGAAATTTCACTATTTATTTATTATTATTATTCATATATTATGATCTATTTATTTTTCGAGTGAGTATTATTATTATTCATGTATATCTAAGCTTGTACAAATTATTCATGAAGCAAAACTTTTAATAAAAGCAACTACAGCAGATAAAAGATATTAACTAAACTGTTTAAGCAAAAATTTTAAAAAATTTAAAAACAAAACCATAATTATCTTATTTAAAATGAATTATCTGTATATTGAAATGTTGTGGAGTAGCGAAAATAAGTTGCTCTCCATGTTGTAAATAGGAGTAAACGTGATATCTTATCCAAACACGTTACCCGCTGTCTGAAAAAAAGCTTTTTAAAAGAAATCACTCGGTAAAAACTTTTTAAACTTGAAGACCCTAAATTTCTGCATAATCTTCTTAATTTAATTAAGAGATTGATCCGCTTATCCAAATTTTGGATTACAGAAAACTAAGAGCTCACAGGATGGATATGTCAAGATGCCAGATACCTTCTAGAGAGACTCCACTTGTTATCAGACGAGTTTTAAAGTAGAAATATGAAAGGTGTAGCAGGAAGTCAAAAAAAGTTCAGTTCCGGCGAACTTCCGGTCGGAAACCTTTCCCCAAGGTTCCGAAAGTTCCAGTCCGGCCGAACCAAAAATTCTGCGTTCCGGTACATCTCTAACTATATATATATATATACTTAATATAGATATATATATATATATAATTATATATAATATATTATATATAGTAGTAATAATATTAGTATATATATAATATATATATATAATTATATATATATATATATATATATATATATATACGGTGTATATATATATATATAATATATATATAATATACTAATATATATATATATATATATATATACATATATAATAATATTATATCATATATATTTATATATATAATATATTTATAATATATATAATATATAATATATATATATATAATGGTTGAGTACCATCCTTATATATATGGTGTCGCCATTATTAGTTTTAGTTTCTGTTTCTCAGCGAATAAAAATTTAGGGTAATATTTACCGAGTTATATTTTTGTTGAATTTCGATTTCATGTTTATTCAATTATTGTTCTTTTCCCCCCGTACTTCTGCGTTAATAATGTTTTATGCACCAGAAGTACTCAAGAGTTTATTCGTTTAGTTGAAGATTAGGATATGATGTTGCACCTTGATATATAATTTTGCTGTTGTGCTTTTGATTCAGTATCAAACATTTTATAAACAAATTAATTTTATATACTGACAAAACAAAATGAATGTAACTATTACTGTGCCAACTACACCCGTGTGAAAGTGTATCAGTTACGGGGTCAGTTATAATATATTTGTGAAGTGCGCTCAAGCGATATTTATTTATGTTCTTTGTCTCTAGTTGACAACTGGAAAGGATCCACACAGTTGCCCATCATTAATAGGAGGAACAAGTAAGGATCAAGTCTATTTGTGATCACAAGGACAAGTTTGTAAATGCTATATCATCACTCAAAGCATCTTTTTTTTATAGATTCGTCCTGAACTCCGACTTGCATTCCATAGGACATTACAAGCCCAATCCATACAAGCCTCGTCGAATTGGTAATGATTCTAATACAAAACACCTTTGATTTGATTTCACGTAAAAGATAAAATAAGGGCCATTACAATGGTCTTATCTCAGGCTTTTAATTGCGTGCTATTAATCCTTGAGCATTCTAATTTGGACTGCAATTTTTATTCCTTGTTGAATTCCTGGATTTCAATTTAAATTTAGTCTACTTTTGATTTCCGACTTCTAGGCTTGATACATTTCTAACTTTTTCGCGTTATTCTTCATATTATCCTCTGATTATATTCTGTTGTCTTTTCTGCAATCTTACTTTGATGCAATTTATTGATATCTGAGAGTACATCACAGACCTGCGGTTCATCTCATTCTCTATTATTCTTCCAGAATCATTCATTAAAGTCCAGTTGCTGTTCTTTTTCAGTAACACCAAGATCACACCTTTGTTGAAATCTCGTCCTTATATTATTTCGCTGATATTTCTGTTTGAATTAATCGCGAGTGAGTTTTATTTTCACTCTCCCCAGATATCGTTGGATTGATTTCAATCCACTGACAGTCTCATCAATTCACCGTCTCTATGATTTTCATTAAGAGTTTTCAAAGAGAAATGTATCACATATGAAAGTAAAATCTCAGTTTTACTCTTCTTTTATTATCCCTTTTATTATTCTAATTTATTATAATATTGATTGGAATAATGGTTGTCGCTGCATTTTTTCTTACCACGCACTTCTATCATCAAAATGCCATCCTTCAATCTATGTCATATGCGCACAAAATACATGCGAGATACGATTACGGACAGATAGTTCCATGACAACTAACCCCACCAAAGTATTTCAAAAGACCTTTTCAGCGTTATCGACTGGTTTGTATTCAGGCAATCATATCCAAAGTAATCAGAGTGAGAGATCTGAAAGTCTTAGAAGTGGGAAGCAGATTCACTGCGTATATATCTTAAATTATTCCTATCTACCATGACAGTTCTTCATTCAAATTAGATGGGTCCTTGGGAAAGCAGATTTTGCTATTCTTCTTTATTGTTACAAGTCAGTCTCTGATTTTCGACGCTGTACTAGTTTCTGATCTCACTTTCGATTTATTGGGTGGTTTTGGGGACTCTGTTAACAGTATTAATCCGGACTTCTTTCCATAAACTCTCCCTAACAATCTGTATCTGTATCTGTATCAGTATCGGTTAATATGGCCGATAATTGCCATACTTCTTACTTTTTGGATGAAAAATTATTGAAAAATCTTTAGATTCAATAATAAATTCTATTTCAGTTGATATTGCGAATCGGTTATTATTTATTTTATTTTTTTTTTCCTATGCTTTTACTAGGTTATGATTTTTAGCGTTTCTCCAACACCCCCAGGGTTTTAGCGTTAACATTTAATGGCATAGCATTATTATAATTCATTTTATACAGATTAGCTTCCGACTTTTTAGTTGATCAAATAGGATTTTTTTCTTTTTTTGCAGCAATTCTTGTGAGTGTGATTAGCGCCAGTGAGAATGTTTTAAACTTTCTGGCATTATTCAGTGTTATTTAGATATTTACTGAAAATAGGGTTTTAGCGTTTTTGTAAAATTTCAGTTTAAAATTTAGGTTTTGGGGTACGAATAATTTTTCCTCATTTTTCTTGGTTCTTTTGTCGTTTTGTTTCTGTCTGTTTTTTTTTATGATGTGTGTGCGTTATGATGATAGCAGATTTGCACAGGCCTGGCTTTTTGACTTTTCCAACAACAGTGGCTTGCATTCTAACTCTGCATCCGTTGAATACCAACCTCTCTAACTCTAACCCCTAATTTTTTGCTCTTGTCTGAGACCCAGATGGCTAAAGAATTCATCCTTTAACTCGTTTAATATACCAACTATAACTTATTTCATATTTCCTGAGGGTGGAGTATGTGCCTATTAAAACATAAACACTCCTAAACACGTCTGAGAATCTCGAATCTCCTAACTTCAATTCTTGGCTTAAAATCTTTCTTCCTTCTACTACCAATAATCTTGTGCTTCTGCTCTGCTCTTTTAAACCAAGAACAGATTTTCATCGAATTTTTATTGATACCTTACTAACTTCTTCACGAAAAATGTTATTATTCTCATCCAAAGGCTGAACGGTCCTCTATTTAGATTCAATTACACCACAACACGAGATGGAGGGGTTCCTCTCATACTGATTAGGTGGGGAGGAAGCCGAAATTCAGCTTTCTTAACGATCTGGAGCAGCGACTAAATAAAGAACCTACACACATTCTGGTCCCAACCAATTCTTGGACAAACTTGACTTATATTTCACCACTAGTCCTCCATACGTAAGATTAAACACATCTTCGCTCCTATCGGTAAATCTGACCACACCTATATCCTTAATTTTAAATTACTTTCTCTCCAAACAGCTCCACTCTTGCCCTATGCGTTTTTTTGGCACTTTGATCGGGGATTGGGGGCATTGCATTGCTTCTACTAACTATAATTGGATGATGAATGCTTTGACACTGAAGACGCTTCAGCTTCTCGATAAAGGGGGAGCGAATCATTGATGCGGATGGCAGTTCATCCTTCTGTTGACTAAATCTTTTTCTCCTCAAAAATCCATGGTTCAATCGTGCTTGTTCTCGGCCATTCAGGCCAAAGGACAGTGCCTATCGTATGTGGAAAAATTCTCGTTCTTCTATCACTCTTGCAATTTCATTCAGCTAAAAACCGTTGCAGGTGTACTCTTCGACGAGCAAACGGACTTTCATTAACGAAAGTGCGCTAACCTCCTTGTATCTCCTACTGACAAATCTTTCTGGCTTCTTGCCAAAAACATGCCTAACACAACTTCTGTAAATCATATTTCCTCCTCTTATTCGTCTCTGATTGTTCTGTTGCTAATACTCCAACTGACAAAGGCCAAATCTCTTTGGCCTCCTATTTCCTCTTAGCTCAACCCTGGATGATTCTGCATTCCTCTTCCTCCTCCTTCTCTCTCAGGTGCCTATGCCTTTAACCTGTGATTGCATTTAATCGGGTGCATGGGCTCCCAAAATCTATGAACGTTAGGAGGTGGCTGTTCCGGAGCCGATTCCTCAACGATTTTGAGAAGTGTGCTTCTGTTGCGACCTCGCCCCTTGTCAACTACTTATTCTCTATGCCTCAAATACTAGCACTTTCTCTTAGTGTTTAAAGGTTGCATATGTCCAACTATTCCGAAAAAAAGGAAAGCCGCTCTGACCCCTTCTTAACTATCGCCCTATAGCTCTAACTTGTATTCAATCTAAGATCTTTGAAAACCTTCTCAAATCTCGTTCTTAGGACCATCTGGAGTCCATTTCCTTCTTTCCAGTCGCCAGTACGGCTTTCGGCGCTCTAGGCCTACTGCGATATACTTTCTATTTAACAGATTTATGGTTTTCCGCTCTAGGAACTACGGGGAGACTTGCCTTGCGTGGTGGCGCTTGACCATATCCAAAGCATTTGACCGGGCTTGGCACGGTCACTGATCTCCAAGATCCCCTCCTTGGGTTTCCTTTTCTCTTTGCTTACTTATGTCTAGCTTTCTTTCAAATCGCTCGATTATCGGCTGTTGTGATGGGGCGACTTCTTCCTTTCTGTCAATAGTGGTGTTCCTCAGGGTTCTGTATTATCTCCTACTTTATTCCTGCTTTTCATTAATGATCTCACCCGCACATCTTACTATATCCACTCCATTTGCCGATGACCAGACCCTTCATTCTTCAACTCAATTCAATTTATTTTCCTCTTTACTTCAAGAATTAGCCTCTCTCTTACATGATTCTATTCTCGCTAATCTGGATAGAAATTTCCGGGTGGGGGTCGTCACAACCTTGTGTCTCATTCTTTTAAAAACCAACTTTTACAAATCTCCCTCTCTAAGACACCTAACTTTCCTATCTCTTTCGACGGTTCTCTCGTCTCTCCTGTTGACAATTTAAACATCCTTGGCTTTAACATAAACAAAAAATGTCTTGGAAACTCACATCACAACGGTTGCTAGGGTGGCATCAAAGAAACTGGGAGTTCTGTTTAGGATGACCGAGACTTTTTTCCTCTTCTCAGTTACTCCAGCTATACAGGATCTCATCAGCCCTTTTATGGATACTTTTGGATTAGAGTCGAGTCAAGCCAAAAGGTTATAAACTTTTCTGTAAACTTTCTAGCTTTACTTGACCCTCTATCTTTGCGGGCGAGATGTTGCTGCTTTATCTCTTTTCTATAGGTTACCGTAGCGGCAAGTGCTTGAGGGAACTTTCCACTTGCTTGCGTACCACCACCTTACGACGCTCCTTCGTAGCACAAGGGGTACTGTGTCGACGCATGAGTTTTATGTGTATTATTAGTTAACTCCAGATTAAGTTCCGTGCGGTGCTTCCTTTCTTTTCCTGCCACTCGTTCTTGAATTATCTTCCATCGCTTCTTGGGTTCCTAACTCAATTTAATCTCCCTCACTTTAAAGCCTGCGTCTTAGCTCATCTGCGTAATTGCGTTAGATGAATTTTTGAGGCGTCAACATCCTCTCCTGGAATAGGGTTCTGCCCGTGAGGGGCATTGACAACTGTAGAAAAAAAATAAATAAATAAAAGGTCTCTAAATGAGTAAATGAGTACACCACCTCCAAAACCCATCAAAAAGGCACTCCACGGTGATCCACTTCTAGAATGCATTTTAAATAGCATAACCGAGGAGCTTTCTCGTGTGACAAAAAAAAAAAAAAAGAAAAAAAATATGATTCACAGAAGTGAACCGCCTGTATCAGCAACCCCTGGAAACAGCACTGATAGTGACGATTTTGCTTTTCAGCAAAATAAAGCCTATGAAGATGAAGAGATTTAAGTTTTTAGACTTCCATAAGTCATGGCCCGAAATTGCCATTGACAGCTTAATCACTTCAAAGGAATCATACCAATAAACCCCATTGAAAAAACTGAAGAGGGACAGTTCTAAGAGCAAAGATAATTCAAATTGCAACTTGAAAGAGAGATGATGCTCTCCGAAACATCGAGATGCCTTGCCTACAGAAGAGGAACCTCGCTTCATGTCGTGGCAGGAAATGGGCCAAGGTTTTCAATATTTATCAGTGCTTGCAAGCAAAATAATTATCAGCCCCTCTCTCATCAGTCGAGAGCGAGCGTATTTCAAGTGTAGGTGGGAATGTAAACACCCCAAAAGAACAGGTCTCGCCCCAGATACTAGGTAAAGCTTAATGTTTTTGCACTCACAATTTGAATTTTTGAATTGAATATTGAATGATATCGATCTTTATCTTAAAGGAGTATATTATTATGTAGTCATGTTTGAGTAATAGCGTTTTTATTTGTCTATTTCAGTTGATTAATGAGTCTCTCTATCAGTTATTTTTATTCTTTTATATATCAGACTAGTTAAAAGGAATACTTCTTGTAAATGTAATCATTTTAAAACATAAAGCTAAGTGGCTAGCTTTTAATTATACTGGAAAATGGAAATGAAATATTTGAATAAACACATACATAAAAAAAGTTTAATTAATTATGTATTAGTATCGCATTATGATTCAACTTAAAGGATTACTATTTTAATTATCAAAAATAAATATAAAGGGCAAAGAAAATATGAAATAAATGACTCTAAGTATTTTTGTGTACATGGAATGAAATCCTGAGATTCCCTTTGCTTTTCGATACATTCAATCATGTGTATTATTAATATTAATTTTTTTTTTTTTTTGTTTTTTAAAGTCAACCTATCGCATAGCCTCTATTCAAGGAGGGGAATCTTTCTCAGGAATTTCTACCTGAGGATCCGGAACAAGGATTCGAAACCCTCGACCTGTTGCCATGACGTGACTCCGTGTTCGCTCTCTTACCGTTTGAGCCATCTGTGTAAAACGGGCTGCTATTTATTATGAGTAATTAAATTTATATTATAATTGTAAATTATATATTAATAAAGTATCTGTATCGGTATCAGTATCCGGTAATCGGCACCTAAAAAAAATGTTCTTATGTCAAGTATCAGTATCAGCCTCTTTTCTGATCTCGGTAATATATAAATATTGTATATATATGGTCATTCCATTCAAGGGACCAAGTGGATTCAGGATCATCCCCATCTGAACCTATTGCTCAATTCCTAATAAAACTTTGGTACATGTATCTGTGCCCTAGACACTATGATCTGCCAAATTTTATGACCCAGGTCTCCAAAAATGTTGAAAAGTCAGACCATACACAAATCACCAACTCTTGAGTGTTAATTTTTGAGGAAACTTTTATGTAGTTATGAATTCGCAATGGATATAACAGACCTTTGATCCATTAAACAATCTGAAAGTTTAAAGGATGAAAATTGCATAGTTTTCCGGAAGTTAAATGAAGTGGAAGGGAAAAAAATTACATTTATGTAAGATGATAGAGATACATGATGTGCCACAGTTCCTTGAGCAAAAACATTTCAAGAACATACTTAACAGTATCTTGTTAACCAACTTGCTTTTTATTAGTTGTTGAAGCACCAAAATACAGATAGGGAATTGATGTTTCAAGCTTATGTTTATTATAATTATTTTTTATTATTTTTTTTATTCATTAGGTATTATTATTAGTGTTATATATAGGCGCTCTAAATTCTTCCCTACATACAATTAACTTAAAGCGGAAAATAATGAAAGAATTATTGTTGAGCCCTGACAGTGAAGGAATAAAGGCTATGAGCTCATTAACGAAAGGAAGGATAAAGTTTCCACCTCTATAGGAAAGATGGAAATTAAATAAAACATTTTTTAAAGTAAGAGTTAGGTTAGGGAGTGGGTTTTAATCAGTGTGTGTTTGTTTGCAGGTGGAACTTATTTTGGGAACATTCAAGATCTTATCTTGGAACATATTCAGGATCATCATCCGTAACGTGTTCTTTACATAATTTTAACAGAGCTACATTTTAATTGAATTCCTTGAAACACATTCACTCAAACTCAAACAAAAGATTACGATTTCATTTAAACGAACCACTAATATTGGTTTTGTGATTTAACTCATTGCAGGATCATTTTGCTTCTCATTTACCCTAAGAAGTGAAGTTCTGTTGTTGCGGAAATCTGTTAACAGGCCCCAATCAGAGGTGCCAGACAAGCGGATATACGCGCAGGAGAACCAAAAACTAAGCAGCTATATATACCTAGAGGCTGGAAAGCCCAGTCTCAGCACTCATAAGTGTGAGAAAAGCTGTTTAAAGTGGTTGCTCTTGATTAGGGAAAATGGTTGAGGTTGATGTAGTCAGAGCAAAGGAAAATTCAACCTTTGTTCAGCTCCGCAAGGAACATAGTCAGGGAAGCGAGGGAGGTTGGGGAGAAGGTGTTCTGGAGGCCTAGTTCTGGATGTTCGGCCTTGTTGATAATGTCGGTTTGAGATCAGTCACCACGGACCAGCAGAAAAAATCAGATACTAGATTGAAATGAACCTAGTAATAGGTGTACCGAATGGTGGGTGTATCACGTTGGGGCTTCACCAACGAACCTAAAGGGAGGCCTAGAAAACCTCCGCCCCGTCACTGGCTACAGCTGCGAAGTTGTGCTGTGTCGGAATCGCCACAATACCTTCTATTATGAGATATTATAGCCTAATCATAGCCCACAAAAATATTTTTATCCAAATTTACCTATTTTTGAACTAATATTGCAGAAATATATCACATACGATTTTCTTGATTTTACCAACATTAGAAAGAGTATATTTTTCTCTATCAATGTATACTAGATTCTTGGTGTCCTTTGAAATAAGGTTAAAAAAAATAATAAGTAAAATTTTTCAAAAAAAGTAGCATAAAACATTTAAGTGCACATATTTTTAATTAGTAATCCCATCACCAAGAGGGCATGCCCGATAGCCATGCAAGTGGTTCCCAAGCCTGAATATGGGTTATTTATTCTAGATTCCAAGCCTTGATTGTGGGTATCTTAATGTTTTGTCCAAAGCAACTTCATCTTTGGAGAGGTCTGAGGGCGTGGAATGAATGAATGTTCGAAGGCCGGAAATGCATTAAAACCACAAAAGAATATACGAGATTGATACTATAAGTATTGCGATATACAGAATTTAAACTAGATACTACTTTTTAGAGGATGATGTGCATGTCAAAGTTTGCATGTTTGGAGTTGCATTAAGCATTCCGATGTGAGGAAATGTGTTCGATTAGTATCAAGAGTGTAATAATAAGGCCTAGACCCATTCCTGCAAAGTTTTTAATTGGCGGTTCCAGTGGTTAATCTGGATTGTAAAAAAGACTGGTGCCCATGTGGAGAAAGAGATTCAAAGTAAAATCAATTCAAGTAATAATGTAATGCGAAATCCGCAAAGGAATGTTTGTGTTCGTTCTGTCCTCCACTTTATATTTAAAGGACTCTTAATATAAAGTATATTCCTTTTGCTTATGACCCTTATATGTGTGTCTTTATGCATGAAATGACAAGAGTGTGCAGGAGCTACTTGGATTAATAAGCTAAGATATAAATCTAAACCATATATGTGTTTACATAATCGCATCCGAGGTGATTATATAGTCTTTATAATGGTCTATACAAGCACCACTTTATGTGAATACAATCTAAGTACTGATAGTATCTATGAGCGACTTGCATGATTGATATAAACTCTTATGTGCTTCCTGTTATTTGGTAAGCTCACTGTCATAAGTTAATTAATTAATAAGAGAGCAAGCGAAATTAAGCCCTGCCTCTTGAAATTCGTGTAACGATAATAATGTAGAGTCATTTGGTAAACTACCCTCGCGTTACAATGATAAATATTGAGTTTCGCTCATCTAGTGGCCGTCTCATATTATTCTTGTGATTATAAATGATTTTTTTGTAAAGTCCTATCTCCTAAGCTTATAATTTGTACAGACATACTCGATTTAATTATCTGTGTGTAGTTACTAGCTTATCTTGTCAGTCAGATTAAAGTAAAATTGAATATAGAAGGGAAGAGTAAAGTATGAAATTCTCTTCGGAAGGCACTATAAGTGTAGCAGGTCTTATAGTAACATCGTTTATTGTATAGTAATTAAGAAGTTTTCGTATAAAAATTTTTTATTTTTTTATCACAAAATCATACAACTATATTCTCAAGAAGGAGTTGAAGAATTTGACATGCATTATAATAGGGGGTGAAGAGTATTGACATGATTATTGAATTGAGTAGCTTGCTGAAGATTTTCGAATATTCGAAAAATGTCATCCACATATCTTTTTGTAATAATTGGCGCGGATAGGCTCATAAAGAAAAATTCCCACTTTCACGAACTTGAAGCTGTGTAAACTAGAATAATTTTATATTAGGCAAATACTGACCCGTGAGATTTCTTCATATAGACGATATAGATACCTACTATAATGTAATATTCTTCCTTCACTAAAATGTCTGTCTCGACCAGAATAGAACAAGTCTACTAAGACTTTTGTCAAAAATAACGAACATGAACATATATAGATAACTTAGTATACTTCTATACTGGCTGTCCCTAAGCCGCCCTATCACTATATGTATGTCAGATGGCTCAGACTTCGAACCCAACACCGCTTGTCATGATTAAGATCAAGAAAGAAGATAATTAGCCAAAAGGTTATGTACATTTTAGGTGGCCCCTACTCACCCGCCCCCCTAGAATTACTTAAGATTAAGAGAACGCAGTGACTCTGAACTTACTCCTTTCCCAACCGCTGAAATCATTGACTGCTATTCTAGGTAATTCACCATAAAACGTAGGAAAATTTCAAATCCGATGATAACACAACAATGACCATTTCGAAATCAGGAGTTTAAAATATTTAAACAAGGATGTTAATAATTTTTAACAGTTTTAACAGTTTTAAGATACTGAGACTGATGCACATTGAAATGTAGTGATGAAAGATCAGTAATTTTTGTTGCCAATGATGCAATGAAATCCTCAAGTATCAACTGTTTTATATCAAGTGATGCATAATCTGTTTGTACCACTGCCTAAATTCAACTGTTTCTTCTGGATCAAAATCACTGTAAACCTGTGAGAAATAAATCTCGAGTGAATTTTTGCAAGGAAATTTATCACATCAATAAAGCATGCAGTTCTTTGACTCTATGTCATATACAGTTGTTTAAACTAAAAGTTTATAATCTTCTATAATAATGCTACTTCCCAGCATCAGCTTTACATTTTGGTGAATCACATACACAGGCAAACTAAATGCATTCTAGATAAGCCAACTGCTACACACCATTATGGTCTTAATTCGCAAAACTTTGAAAAGCCTACCTCGGGACCAAATTTACTATTATAAGTAATAAACATCTCCCTCAAATTGCAAAGTAATAGGCGCTTTTGTTTCTGGACTTTTTCACTGAAACATAGCCCTTTTTACCAGGACAAAGATGACTGAATTCATCAACCTCAAAAAAATTGACAACACGATTTTGTATATCTGCAGACAAAACTTTCCCCTTTTTATTACGAGGAACTGCGAAGACCCCACCTTCTAACTTTAATTTTCTGGCTGTTTTTACCATTTTTTGTGAAACATCAAACTCATCCATTGTCTTCTCAATGGACCAACTTTTGGGTGTTAAAATCAGAATCTGCAACATTTCTGCTTGATTGGTTGACATTGTTAATTTTGTTTTAAACTCTTTCAAAAGATCATCTAAATCGAGACAATTTTGAGAATTATTCAGCAACAAATTACTACCCTTTGCAATATGCAAAGAAGGATTAACAACTCCAGCAATAGCAATTTTTTGGGCTAACAAATCTTGAACCTCATTTACTTTACTTTTTGCATATCCTTCACAGTCTCCTTTACTAACCCTCTAAAATTTTAAAGGAGAAACACCAAGGGATGTTATACCTGCATTTACGTCTCCCCCAACTTCAATTTGCTTATCATTATCACTAGGTGTTCATGATGTTAATAAAGGGCCTGTTAAAGGCAATTCTAATATATCCTTTTGACAACTTGGGCAAACTTTTTGACCTGGCAAAATGTTCTTGTTAGTAAAACTCTTAAGCTTATCAGCTACTGCAACATTTAGAGCTCTTAAGCTTTTTCTTATATGATGGTTAAATTGCTTCTCAAATGGATTGCAGTAATATTTCTGATAATTGAAAATCAGATATAAATAAATAATCATAAAGCTCACTATTATTATATATATATATCTAATTAATTTTCTTAATAATATTCAAAAAACAACAATATATAATTTCCTGTTCATAGATATTGGATAATCAAATAAACAGCTGACTCGAAATCGTCAAATATATTATCCTAGCCACTTATGCTGCTTTAAGTACCACTCGAGCCTTGTGACTATCTCAACAAGTCCCTTCATATAAGTCATAATTTAATGTCCCTTCTTTGGTGGAACTCTTTAAAGAATGTGTAGTGGAGAGATGACACGAAGAAGATAATCCTCTAAAAATCTACTTTTACTCTCTCTTAGTGTTTTTTTTAATTCCACAACAGATTTTTTAATATTTTCATTGTGCTTTAATTATATGAAATCATTTAATAAATTAATATCAATGTGCTTTACTCTGAAAGTTTAATAAAAAAAAAAAAATTATACGGTATATAATATAATATACAAACAAACTGATACTATCGAGTAAACTCACTGTTGTTTCATGCATTGCAAGCTGTACAGCAATATTGGTTAACAAATTAGATCTCACAATGCACAAAGCATATAATAAGCATATTGACATCTTGATGAATGAAGAAACATCAGAAATTAAATTCAGAGGAATCACCAGTTTAATACGCCAAAGCTGAGAATTATAATAATATAGATGTTGACTCAAAATAATCCACTCTCGGCGATACCCACCTTGTGGGAGATTAATCCAAAGAATATAAAACCCCAAAGCCAATAATATATGTGATAGGTTTACAAGTGAGTCTGCTTCTTGAGATTGGTCATCCAGTTCAAACGCAAAAAGCAATACAATTAGAGAATGCTGCTAGAACTTAGAAAGTGGTGTTCTTCCTAATCAGCAGCTTGTAATGAACTTGAATAACACATTATTCACCCTCAAATACCATAATACACCTTATTATTAACAAGAATTAGAAGGCATATTGGTGTAATAATTTTACATTAAACGGAAGTTTCTGCTAATAGACATACTAAGCCATGCATCGTAGTGACGGGAAATGTGGAATGTATTATTTTACCATATCACATAGATTAATAAGGTACAATATAGGAGACATTTTAACCAATTAATTTACAATAAGAAAGACGAGTAACAAGAACATAAATTCCACGTACCTATAGAA
>JABUQX010035823.1:0-20000 GCA_015478945.1 Trachelipus rathkii | reverse complement strand
GACTGAAGGACTAATTGTGAAGAACAAGGTGAGCTTAGAAGTGGTAGAGGATGTGTGGATAAAATCTTTACATTGAAACATGATTGAGAAAATGAGGGGGAAGAATAAAAAATTGTATTTAGGTTTTATGGAGTTGCAACAGGCGTTTGATTGGATTAATGGGGAAGCTCCATGACAGGTGTTAGTGATATATGGTGTTGGTGGTAAGCTTCTGAATGGAATCAAAAGTATGTATGACGATAGTGAAGCGTGTGTAAGAATACTAGTACTCTT
The DNA here is from genome assembly GCA_015478945.1 of Trachelipus rathkii. NCBI lineage: Eukaryota > Metazoa > Arthropoda > Malacostraca > Isopoda > Trachelipodidae > Trachelipus > Trachelipus rathkii. Next base: position 19,727 of record JABUQX010035823.1, on the reverse strand, counting down.
ATCTTCTTCACATTTTTAAAGGCTATATGACGTTAATATTTTGTCTCTTAAAACAAAAAATATTGTTGGCTATAGTTGTATTTTACTACTTCCAGACATCTTGAATAAGTTGTTTTCCATACACCGGATTACCACCTCAATGACTAATCCACACCCAGGAGATCAATAGCAGCTTTCCCCCTCTTCGACAGTTCCTACTGCTATGGTACGTCTATATATTTTTATATGCCCATAATCCTTTATTCATCATTATAGAAAGAAGGGATGATATGTTTTCCCTTACTTCTTTTTAGGTGCTATTAGCGGGGCGGAAATCCCAATTGCTAATTACTTGGGCGTAGAAACCTTGCTATTATCGGGGCGGAAATCCCAATTGCTATTACTGAGGCGTAGAAGCCTTGCTATTATCGGCGCGGAAAGCCTATTGCTATTTTTGGGGCAGACGTCCTCTTTGCTATTGATATTATTGACGCAGAAGTTCTGTTACTATTGTTGAGGCCTTGTTGCCCACTGATATAACATTCTCAGAAGAAAATCCCAGAACAGTAGACAAGCAAGTAAGGATAAAAAAGGTAAGTATCATTGGTATAAATGAGCATCAGTTTTCTCCTTCCAACACATACAATATCATCAATCCTGCTCAGCTGTTTTCTTTGTTCGCTGATACTAAAGTTTCCATACTCCCAAAATGAACCATGTTTTCCAGTCTATCCGCATATTTCAGCTTTGCCTGAATGTTTTCGTTTTAGAATAGATATATAAGAGCCAGTAGGTAGTTCATTAGTTCATATGAAATTTACAACATATAGTAACGATTTATTTTTTTCCCAATCTTTCACTTCCCCATCATAATAGTAATATCCGAAGCGCTCATTCAGACCTCTCAGCAGATAGAGACTTGGCGAGACTCTGAACATCTTATCAGTCCCTATATTTACCCTTGGTTAGAAAATTCCCCTATAACCTCGCTTCCGGATTACCACCACCACGGGCTGGGCCCTTTTCATGAGGGGGCAGGAATTAAAATATATGAAAACCCACCCAAGCCTAAATGCAAAATTTCAAGAGCGCAGACGTAGGTTTTAAAGAAAGGAAGATTAAATACAGTTGGAAAAACAGAAGATGGCAAGGAGTTCCACAGGGCAGAAGGGCTTAAGAAGGAGGCACCACAAACGAACGAGTCTGGGATTTTCGATGCTCACGCAAAAATTCATGCGAGAGCATGTCACCCCTTGTAGAGGGCGATGCAATGGAGGTGGAATGCGAGCGGCCAACTCCCCCTGAGCATCTACCCTGTAGTATCTATAGAAAGAGATAGTGCGCCAACGCTACGTCGCAGAGATAGAGGAGTCAGAAAGTATAGGGACAGTTTATAAGTTCTTAGCTGACTCAACTCTATTCATTAGAAGGTGGAGCCGGAATTCAGATGTAGGAGAACAGTGACTCACTGTGGGCACAAGGCCCTTATAAATCGAGTAGCCAGCAGAAGAAAAAAATTCCCAACCTGAACGAGAACCCCATATTCTTTTGGAGGCCACCTAGCAACGCACAGATATGAGGTTTCAAGACAATTTTTTGCTTTATGTTCAGACCAAGAATGTTTCTGTTGTCAACAGGTGAGACGTTAGAACCGTCGAAAAAAATAGGAAAGTTAGAGGTGTTTACCCTTAGGAAAATTCCCCTATAACCTCGCTTCCGGGTGATTGGCCATTGAAAGCATCACCATATCTGATCTTTGCAGCAGTTCCAGAATCAGAATTTAGAAAGACATACAATGGTAATAATATCCTACTTTTCGTCTTAATATTATATTAAATTTATATATTTAAAGTCTGATTATTGTAGAAGGGACTGTGGACGTTTAGGCTTAGTAATTTTCACTTATTAATTGATGCTTCATACCGCCTTTATCCACTCCCCCCATATATATAAATATATATATATATATATATATATATATAAGATAGTATATATAGCAGTTATATATATATATATATAAATAAAAGTGTATCTATATATAGTATATATATATATATATATATATATATATATATATACTCTTAAAATCATAGGGAATCTTTGTGAGACATTTGCATGCATGTCCTAGAGTGTATACAGCTCTGAGAGGCTATTTGCAGGTCTCCTGTATGCATCTTCAAAATCATGGTGAACCCCTTCATAATTTCATACTGTATAAACTTGATTGTTTGGCGTTCTTCCTCCCAAGGAAAGGACGCCAAACAAAGAGCTATGATTGGTGAGGGACTGAGAGTGCCCAAAGCTAAGAGAAGCTCGGGAGTCTTAGTTAGGACCTCATGCCCTGAGGTCGGTTTAGAATAGGTATCGTGCCCAATCTCTTATTGTTAGTTATTACGAGTGATTAATAGTAATCTCTAACTACCTATTGTGCATATTAACATCCTATTTACTTATCTGATTGAAATCATATCTGTCAATGTCATATCACTATCATAATAAAGCCACTATGCAGCAGTACCTATTAATCAAACCCCCGGTTAATGAGTGAACGCTCATTAATCATTGGATAGCTAGAGTGATTCTAGCCTATACATCCTTGTTGATCCCCGGAGTGACAGGGGGCTGAAACCCCCTAAATTGGAGTCAGATACTGTGTAAAATTCGTGAATATTCAAATTAATCAAAAAAAAAAAATCCATTATTTCTGCGTATTTAAGTGCTTAAATAGTGTGATATTTGACAAATAAATAAATTATTTGAGTCAAAATAATAACAACGTGAAGAATTAAGCCTCTTATTAACCTCATTGATAATAAGAAGAAAAAGAAAAAGTCGTTGTTAGAACATTCGGATAGCAACAGAAAAACCGTTTGCTATTTTGAAAATTTGGGATTTCAAACCAAACTCTATTTTTTAGGCTTAGTCATCAGACGCCTAAGTTTGACTCAAAAACAACTCCACAAAATAAAGTCAGTAATTCGAGCCTATAGAACAATGGTCTCAACTAAAAAACTGACTCTTCGGACTCAAACGAAAAATTCTTCAAAAGGAAATAAGGGAAAGGGAAAGTCTACTTCCCCCCAACGAACGCAACCCTCGCATGATGAAGCAGGGCCATCTGGTTCTTCATCAGAGACTGAGTTGGAAATCACACCACAATCTTCCCGCCAAAAAGGAAGGTTGAGGCGTCCTGATAACAATTCACCATTAAAAACATACAGTCAGCTAACATCGAGTCAGTTACCAACCTTTGACCCGTATGATGTTATAAATTGGCTCAGTGCTACAACAACGATCTTCAAATTAAATCATGTAGAAGATACTCACGAACGTGTTCGTTTGTTGGCACCAATCTTGCCCACTAATTTGGTCTCTAAAATTAAATTCCCCCTCCAAAATAACGCTTATCGTCTGCTATTAGAAAACATAGAAGAAGTGTACCTCCCCGCCTTAAGAAATAGGATACGGGACGTATTCAAACAAAGCATGAGACCAGATGAGTTGCCAAGCGAATATCTCCATCGTGTGAAGGGAGTGCTTGGTAATAAGAGCTTCGACGTTTAGGTCGAACATAACCCGAAGTTCGCCGTGGACCTGTTCCTGGAGCAGATGCCCCAAAATGTGCAGATGAGTGTCTACTCAATCGCCGAAGAGAATGACTTACATAGAATGGTCAAGGTTGCGGATGACCTCTATAAGAACTTCGTTCGAAAAGGAAGAAATTACCAACAACCACATTACAAACAGAATTGGGACTCTGTGAACTCTGTGCGAAACAGAACCGACACGAGAGAAACAGACTCCTCTTACCCACCGATCAGCGCGCGCGATCAAGAGCGCAAACATGAAGCTGGTCACAGCGGTGAAAGCCAGCTGGCCCGCCAGGTGGCAGACCTCACCAAGACTGTGAGTGAGTTAGCCAGCTCGCTACAGCGGTTCATTCAAAGCCAACCCGACACAGCTGATAGAGGAAATATGACCCGAGACAAAAGTAGGTCACGACACTCAAGGTCGGATGCAAACGGCTATAGTAAGGCATTTAATAACGCCGTGAACGAGTTATGTTTCTATCATTCCCGCTACTTATTCAAGGCTTATAAATGTGAGAGTAATGAGTGCCCTATGGATCCATTACTATATAATAATAGCGAAAGAAATGCTATACACAATGCCACATCATCCTCGGGAAACTAATATCGTGGCTGCGTAAATCTCCAACTAACAGCAGCCATGAAAATCCCACTCACAATAAAAAGGTGAGATTTCATACTACCATCAAAGTGATCGACCATCATCTTACAAACAGTGATAAGTGGAATAAAATAAACTTAGAAAACACGAGTGCTGGTGAACTAAATAACAATTATATCAATCTACTGTTCTATCAATTACTGCTACCTCTTCTCTTAAAATTATACTACTGCTACTACTACTACTACTACTACTACTACTACTACTACTACTACTACCACTAATAATAATAATAATAATAATAATAATAATAATAATAATAATAATAATAATAATAATAATAATAATAATAATATGAACAATAATAACATTGAAAATGATCAAAATGACCAGAATATAAAAACAACCACCAGCACTAACCAAGTGGAAAATATTAATCCCATTATAAATAACAATAAAGTTGAAAATATTGAATTAATAAATCAAAATTTTATAAAAGAACAATCAATAAATCATCAAAGTGTACAAAGATTGCATGTTCCTTCTTGCTTAAAGAAACTTAAAAATTCACAAACAAAATATGGTAGTTGTCCACAAAACAAAAATATATCAATGTATAAAAATATTATATTAAATGGTACCAATGTCAACAAAGATCTTGAAACCGATGTTTCAAACTATATGGGTAATGTACAGAATAATAATTTTATCACTACTATGAACCCGGTGCATGTGGGGTATGTCTTTTTTAAATCAAATTTTTCAAATGGGAGGGGTGTTATGGACCATGCAAGGGAAGGTGAGAGCAATGAAGCAAATATCTCGTCAGACCCAACTGATTTAAGTGCTGTTGACGACCGCTGCTTAAGCAGTGAGAATGTTGCAGCCGATGTTGAGATAGGCGGGAAAGTTTGCAAGATTGACGACCTGACCTTGTACCTGGTCTATGACACACTAAATAAGATCGATTACCTGGTCGATTGTGGCTCAGTGAAAAATATCCTGGCGGGAAATGCTCCTGACAATCACAAAGTACCCCTAGGATATATGCTGGCAGCCAACAACTCAAAAATTGCTATATATGATATTAAAAATATTGAAATAGACTTGGGGCTGGGACGTAAATATAATGATACTTTTTATGTAGCCATGTGGCACAAACATTTTAGGTCTGTCATTTTGAAGAATTTTGAGATGGGCATTGATTTAAGCGCGATCTATTAATAGATTCTATTACAAATAATAATACTACAAAATTGAGTAGGAATATGAATTTTAATATTAAAGAATGTGTCTCACCCCCTTCTCCCTCTCATTTTCTCTATCCCCTCATCCTACCACTATGCATGTTCTTCAGTCTTTAAATTTTAAAGAAATATTAATGAAATACATATAAAAAGATTTTATTTAAAAACCCTTATTTAATCCCAAAACCACCATAAAATCGAAACAAATGCAATGATGGGATGAAATTTTTGAAAACATAAAATAAAAATAAAAGAATTGAGTTAATGTGTACATTAGGAGGACGGTCAGGAAACTTCTGATGAAAAGGCTGCTTTTATACCAGAAAAAATTAATAGAGCTCGCCAACACATATCCTTACAAAGTGAGCATAAAAGGATCCCCAATCTCACTCAGACCCAGGAGGGTGCCTCACAAGCTCTATGCTCAAACTAAAGCAGAACTTGACAATCTTGTAGCCACAGGAGTCCTACGCCGTGGCAATTCACTGTGGTCCTTTCCCATGAGCGTCCTAGAGAAGAGTGGAAATAGGGTGAGAATAATTTCCGATTTTAGGGAGCTGAACAAAAGGGCTGAAATCGAAACTTATGGCCTCCCGCACCTACAGGATGCTATGTTTACCCTGAAAGGGAGTAAGCTATATAGCCATTTGGATTTAACCCAGGCATTCTACGGGATACCACTCCACCCTGACTTGGAGTACTTCACCATCACCTCCAATATCGGTTCTTACACTTACAGGTGCCTCCCTATGGGATACGCATCATTTCCCTTCATATTTCAAGCTTACATTGATACTGTCATGCAAGGAATCGAGAACACCTGTACTTACATGGATGACATATTGATTCACTCCCAGACTGAAGAGGAACACAAAATTCTCCTTGAACATGTGCTAAGAAGATTACAATATTTAAATATCAGTATCAATCCCTCAAAATGTCAAATCGGGGGAAAAGAGATCGATTCTTGGCTATACCATAAATGAAAACGGGATCAGGCCCAATTATGAAAAAATTAGGGAAATAATAGACACACCCAAGCCAAAAACTATAAAGGAATTAAGAAGTTTCCTTGGAAAGGTTGGGTTTTACCGCAGCAGCGCCCCGTGTTTCGCGGAAATAACAGCGCCCCTCAATATGTTCCTGAAAGGAAAGCCCTATGGAAATCGTCGCCTTAGCTGGAACCCCCTGGCGGAAAAGGCCTTTGAAAATGCCAAAAAGGCTGTTAAAAATGCCTCTGTACTCGCCTACCCAAGCACCTCAACCCCGCACAAAATTATCATCCATACTACAGACGTATCTACAGGAGCTGCAATCTTATCCGCTACAGGAGATAAGCCAATTGCCTTCTACAGCTCAGTTCTGTCTCCAAGTGAAAGAAATTATGACCACGCCAATCGATTACTGGTCTGTCTGACTAAAGTCTTCAGAAAATACGGATACATGCTTGCTGCTAAGAATATAAAAATTGCAACACAATCAAGAGACCTAATATTGAAATATAAAAGATCAAATGACTGCAAAAATTATAATATACGAGAGATTAGAAGCTTAAATTTACTCAGTTCTTACCAAGTCTCGTGGGAATTGATCACCAAAAAGACAAATCCACTTTCTGAATACCTCTTGATAAATAAAATTATTATTAATAATCACGATAATGATGTAATAACGAATGATGAAGAGAAGGCGGAGCTTCCAGCCACACCACCCCGTACGAGCGCTGTGATTGGTTCTCCCACAAGCCGACTGACCAATCAGAGCGAAGCTCAAAATACTATCCACGTGGACCAACATTCGGGGACCTTTACGCGCTCATCGATATGAAGAGCCCTCACCTGCCTTGAAGGAAAGGTACTACCAGACCATAAAGGGAAACCCCGCACGCGCTACGGTCAAAATTCTAAAAGAAGGAAACAATGTAGAGACTTTAAATGACCACAACGTCAATAAAGAACCTTCCATGCGTGTTTCTCATGAGAAAAAGGGAGATTTAAATCCCAAAGGGTTAACAACAGATGAAAGGATAGAAATGGAAAAAGAAGAATTAAATAAATTAAATGATAAAGTACCCACAAAGAAAATAGCTGAAATAAATGATGTTTTAATAGAGAAAAACAGAATAAATTTGATCCAAGACTGCACTGAAGCCCACATTGAGCTGATAAAGTTTCTGGAAAGAAATAAACTACACTAAGATTAGCGAGGATCAGTTAAAGGATGAATATATCAACTCGCTATTTACCAATAAAGAAAAAGAAAAAAGTTCATTAATCATTAAAAAGCAACAATTTTGGTTCAAGAAGACCGAGCTCTCTCTCTACTTTGATGTTTCTCTAAATTATGCTCGAGTTATTCTCCCCGACAGCCGAGTGGCCGACATTATTCGTACGACTCACCTTCAAGGTCATATGGGTATTTCTCGCGGCCTCACTGCTCTAAAGGCAGATTTTGTATTTAAGAACATGCACAAGAGGGTCAAAGAGCTAGTCCGTTCCTGTCCTCAATGTCAGATAGCTAAGTTCGGACGTGGAATAAACCCCATTTACGGAAAGTACAAGGAGCTGTCCTACAAGTTTGAAGCTGTCCATGTAGATATCCTGAAATTACCTGTCTGTAGGGGATACAAGTACCTATTAACTCTCATCGACCGGTACTCTCATTATGTGTGGGCCTTTCCCTTGAAAAACATCACGAAAGAGACAGTAGTGCAGACTTTGATTAACCAGCTAATTCCGCACTGTGGAATTCCCAGCCATCTCATCACAGATAAAGGTGGAAATTTTACGTCACACTTATTTGAAAGTGTGTGTAAACTGCTAGGTATACTTCACACTACGACCGCCAGTTACGCACCTTTTTCAAATAGCAAGGTGGAAGTCACAAATAAGATGATTATTAATAGTCTTAGAACCATGCTCGCTGAACCAAGTATGGAGAGCCAAGAGTGGTTAGACGTTTTACCCTTTGTCTTGTTCTCCCTCAGATTACCACCTATCTCCCAGAGTGGCATCTGTCCGAGTAAATTATTATATGGCCAAGATATAAACATTCCTGACGGCCTATTAGACGCCTCTATCCCCGACGGTCTGAAATCATATGACACTATATTGAAAAACTAGCAGGATTAACGGCAAAACCTCTGGCCCAAAGAACTAATCTACGTAACAGGAATGTGTTTTTACCCAAAAACTTGAAGGATGCAAAATATTTACTGGTAAAGAGTCAATAGTACAACGTTGGGAAGCTCTCCCCTAAGTATCACGGCCCTTATAAGGTTGTCAAGATAACCAACAGTAACGCTCACATTATAAAGGGTGATAAGGTGGTAGTTGAAAACTTAAGAAATGTCAAAATCTTCTACAGTCTAGTTCCCGACCCTTCTGACTGAAAGAAAAACTCGGAAAAAATGGAAGAGAGGAAGGAAGGGAAGGACAGAAATAAATATCTCTTAAGAAAAATGAGAGTTAAAGACGATGCTGTGGTGGTTAATACGAGTACAAAATCATTTGTTAAAGGTGTTAAATATCCATATTGTAGTTCTTTCCCCTTTTCCCAAGTAGAATTTCATCTGTTCTTCTCCTTTTACTTTCTTTGCATTTCATGTACAATTCAGAAGGTGGGTGTAGAAAAATACCTGTGAAAAACACAACCCCACGCCTCACGTGTTGTTGTGAGGCAGTTATTTTTCTTGCTCACAAGGTCACCAAAATCAGACAGGGAATATTTGTGAGACATTTGCATGCATGTCCTAGAGTGTATACAGCTTTGTGAGAGGCTATTTGCAGGTCTCCTGTATGCATCTTAAAAATCCATGGTGAACCCCTTCATAATTTCATACTGTATAAACTTGATTGTTTGGCGTCTTCTTCCTCTCCCAAGGGAAAGGACGCCAAAACAAAGAGCTATGATTGGTGGAGGGACTGAGAGTGCCCAAAGCTAAGAGAAGCTCGGGAGTCTTAGTTAGGACCTACGCCCTGAGGTCGGTTTAGAATAGGTATCGTGTCCAATCTCTTATTGTTAGTTATTACGAGTGATTAATAGTAATCTCTAACTACCTATTGTGCATATTAACATCCTATTTACTTATCTGATTGAAATCATATCTGTCAATGTCATATCCCTATCATAATAAAGCCACTACGCAGAAGTACCTATTAATCAAACCCCCGGTTAATGAGTGAACGCTCATTAATCATTGGATAGCTAGAGTGATTCTAGCCTATACATCCTTGTTGATCTATATATATGTTATATATATATATATATATATAGGTATAGTATATATATAGTCAGCAATATATATATATATATATATATATATATATATATGTTATATATATATAATATCGTAGAGTTCATTTGGTACATTAGCTTGTAGCTCCAGCATGAGTGTATAAAGATCCTGTGCACATGTGTAAGGGGCTGACCTACATACCCCATTCGCACATATAAAAGTTCGTTAAAGCCATTGATATACCAGTCTTGTTGCTGAGGCATTTCAAACTAATACAAAAGCATGTTAGCCAATAAGATGTAAGCTTTGATCCTGATGGACGACGCCCTCGTACCATCGGAGAGAAGCGAGATCAAGGACTGTGCCACGACCTAGCACACGATACTGTACATTCAATTTATACTTCTAATACAAATAAAAATACTAATTACCTAACAATAATTACCAATAAATGTGTTAAATAATAACGGAGATTCCGTACCGAGGCTTCATAGGGAGAACTCCCACAATTGTATTCGTGCCGGGTTTTATAAAGATGCTTTGTGTAATTTAAAAACATTCTTACTTTATTCAAATTATTCCCCATTGGCACATGACATTTTAATATTTCCATTGTTGCATAATAATTAATATTTCATTGTTTAATAAAGCACAAAATCGCGTCACCTTTTATTAATCACTCTAATTAATCATTAAGAGCTTGAGTATCTCAGCTCATATATATATATATATATATATATATATATATATATATATATATATATATATATATATATATATATATATATATATATATATATATATATATATATATAGTAATAGACTGTCAGTATGCAGATTTAAATATACTTATGCAATTTTGGATATTGACATATATATATATATATATATATATATATATATATATATATATATTGTAATGGGCTCGCTGCTACAGGTGTTACCATTTTCATTTTTTCCTTTCCAGATTGTGTGCTCGTCTCAGCAAGGGGTGATTGCGATGGTGATGATCTTTAAATGAAGACATATCGGAGCTGTTTCTCTGCAACCTTATAATCGATCAAGTGTTGGCTGAGGAAGCTAAGTACCGAATGTCCATGTATATTCTATACATTAGAATATACATGACAACATTTTATTTCATAAACGCTTATTACTACCTTTCCACTCCAGGTTAGGTTTTGATAAAACAAAGCCCTTGTGAATTTTACTACAAACTTTGCATACGTGGGTAGTAGATATATTGCCAATATATTCTACTACTTTATACATTTCAAAACGGTTGGGCGTATAATTTTTTATGTTGAAGGATCCCCGCCACAGGGTATGTGGAACCTTCTATTATATTGTATTGTGTTTGCAATACCATGATCTATTTATTTATAACGTCTTATGTTGCTTACGATCTTAATAATTGCATCTTCCGTAGGGATCGAGTCTTGGACCGAGGTTTGGATCTTATCTAAGATCAAAGTTGGAGTCGAATTGAGACCAAATCTAGGGACTGACTTCGTGTCCGAATATTATCGACAGCGGGTCATTTCATAGCCGCCTCGTTACTGATTGCTCGTGCTTCAGTCACGTACCCCTACCAGCGGGCGTAATCCGTTTTTCCATGAGGTTGATGAGTTCTTTAATCTGCCACCGTATCCAACACTCGAAGGATACTCTCTATCACGAGACTTACTGTGCATCGTTGACCAGACGGTCATATTAGATAGTCTTCCGTTTACGAATTTTCCAACGGAGGGTCGAGGAACATCGTTACGTTAGGAAGTTACGTTTCTTAACCATCAGTAGTTTGATTTGTAATATAAATCGTAGACAATTGAATTAAAAGCTTTGGCTGACACACTTGAAAGTTGACACGCCAGAAAATATAGTTGTAATACTCAATCTTTATAAGTACCAATTGTATTCTATATACCGTATGTATATAGAGATATTTATATTGCGTAATTTTAATGTCAATTTATTTGTTGGGTATTATATATGCATATATTCTATATATACATATGACAAAATAGGCGAATGCTCATACTTATTCATAGTACTGCACGTTAATTTATCGTATTTTGATATTATTCATATTGGATTATTTTGTTTGAAGACAATACACATGTGTTTACACATGTATTGAAATAGATTAATTTATTTGACATTACCGTTCATTACGATTTTTCTATATTTGAATAATTTATATTAAATTGTTTTGAAAAAAAACATGTTAACATATGTGTATTGAAATCTATTAATTTACTAAAAGCGGAATACACATGTTTACATATGTGTATTATTGAATTTTTTTTGAAAAAATACACATATGTTTACATAGTTGTATTGAAATCTATTAATTTCGTGAAAAAAGAAATATAAGTTTACATATGTATTAACATATATTAAATTATTTTCCTAAAAGAATACACAAGTGTTTACACATGTGCATTCGACTATATTAAACAAAATATATTAAAGAAAATATTAAATAAAAAGACAATCTTATAGTAAAGTACAACCCTGTATATATATATATATATATATATATATATATATATATATATATATATTATATATATATATATATATATATATATATATATATATATATATATATATATATATATATATATATATATATATATATATATTTTTTTTCTATCAATTATATATTTTTAAATGAAATTGTGTTTGTGTTTTATTTCGTAGATAGTCTCCTTGGTGACAATAGAGTATCCAGAGATCTTTCCTTCTATTAAAAAGAGTTGTGGGCCTGGTTGAGCTGGCGCTTTCTTGTAAATTAAGTCGATTCCTTTTTCTCTATTAGCTTTACTGCGCTTAGGGGTTTCTTTCTTTGGCTATGTGCAAGGATCGTCAAGTCCTGCCATTACATATTAATTGGCGACCTTGCCAGAATACTCTGTCACTACTGGAGACTTACTTATAAGATGATATTAACATCACCAAGATTGTATATTGCAGTATGACTGAGAATGAAAGTGGAGTGGATAACATTGATTTTCCTGGGTTATTAAATCTTTCCAATTCATCTGGGGGTATGACCATGGGGGGATCAATGGATAAAGATTCAATAGAGGAGAAAAATGTAGTAGTGGAAGAGTAGAGAAGATTAATAACTGCTTTAAAACATACACAGAAACAGTTAGATGAAGAAAAAACAGAGATGTAGAGTTTGACGAGGGAGCTTGAAAGCTGACATGAGCGTAAGCCACCAGCTGTAGAGAGACGTCCTAGATTCAAATTTGAATGAGACAGCTATAATCTACAGCTGTTCAGTCAAGTTGGTGACCTTAGAATGTCAGAGGCTGTCGGAGGTAGTCTTGGAAGATACCATATACCTAGAGTGGGCTTCGCTGGTCGTGATGGCGGTGGAATGTATTCTGCCACTGGAACAACATCGAGTGCGTCATACCGAAGCGCATCTGTACTATCAACTACTACTATGACATCCACATATACTGCACCAATTACAGCAGTTCCATCGGTTGATTTTGGTGGGGTTCCATCTAGTAGTTCTGGCACTATGAGACCATATCCCTTGGAGGCAGTGCAGGCTCAGTTCACTATGATTACTATGTCGGTTTCGACCACGCGCAGCACCACCACCGAAATTTATGCCTGATGAGGGACAAGATTTCAATAAATTTTTTTGGAGGTTTGAACGCTATTGTGAGTTCACTTACCCAGACCAATCCGAAGATTGGCTGATAGTGTTGGGTAACTATCCAGGTGGATCATATTTGGATTTGTATCGCCAGATTACTGAGGAAGACTCATATTCTGCCGTGAAAAGTGCTCTAATCACAAGGTGGAATCATGAGCATAAAATGAAAAAAACAAAAAGCTACACAGGAGTTCATGCTGGCTAAGAGAAAGGCGGGGGAAAGCATTAACATGTTTGCCTTACGACTTGAGCAGTTGGCTAAAAGAGCATATCCCGGTGTCGTAGTGGCTCCTTCCCTATCTTAAAAATGGTGAGTAATATTTCAATTTTGGTGATATGCTAATGTATTTCATTCATTTTCAGCTTTAGCTTGGCCTATTTAACAGTTCCCGTTTGGGAAACAATTTAGTGTTTTCAAAAATAAGTTTTTTTTTAGAAATTTGCATGTTATTGGCTTATTTGTTAGATACAATAAGCAAGCAAGGAACCGTATCATATATCACCAAGTTGGTTAATATTGGGAGATTTTTGTAAGGTTTGTGACTTTGAGAAGCTAAACATGCGAGACCTAGAGCTATTGCATTTTGACATATTTTGTTAAACTTACCATATAATGTGATTATGTTATCAATAGTATAATTTCAAAATTCTTTTTGTTGTAACATTAATGTTTTAAAGAAATATTTCACTAGAAGATTATATTTATAAGTATTTTGGATTCTACTTGAAATTGTACCCTAGGTCAATTTTGTATTTTTGTTCGTAATTGCATGCATTTGTAAACGCTTGAGTGATTAATCTGTAGCTATAATAAATCTATCTAATAGTTTAGGAATCTATTGATTTTAGGAATTTATAACACTAAACATGGGAGGATTCAATATTATTTGTGTTACTATGCCAGAAATAGTCGTTTGTTTGATTATTATATTCGAGTTAGAAACCAGAAAATAAACTCAAGATCAGCCATTCTATAGAGTATTTATGATTTAATTCTTGATTGTGGAACTGTGATTCTAATCATTTGTTAATTTTATGTTTTCAGCATTATTTTCTATAGAGGATTGATTCTTCGTTGTCATAGCCACGTCATGAGGCTCGACTCTTCCTGGCCACATTGCGAACATACTAAGAAGTTTGGTGTCAGAAATGCCTCAGGCGAAAATTTCTTTGATAAGCTTTCTTGTTTAAGTCTGATGAATGAAGTTACATATATTATGTGTGTATGCAAGGTGGAGTGGAACATGGTTGGATTGAAGAGTGGTTGCGAAATAGAAAACAGTGTGTACAACTAAATAACAATAAATCATCATGGGAAATAGTGAAGAGTGTGCCCACAGGGTTCAGTGCTGGTGGCCACTATTGTTCCTCATTATATATTAGAATGTGATTTTAGCACGAGGAACTTAATGCAAGTTCGTAAGTTTGAGATGAACTAAAGCTGCGCCACCTCAGTTAGGGAATAGTGAAGATTCATAAAGGATTCAAAAATGATCTTGATAATAGCTCTGTGTGGGCAGGTAAGTGGGCAAATGAATTTTATAGTAAAAAGGTGTAAGGTTCTTCGCCTAGGTTTCTCAAATAAGAAAGATTTAAGCAATATGAATGGGATTGGCTTGAGTTCTGTGGACAAGAAAAAGATTTCGGTGTGATTATAAACAGGAAACGTAAATTTTTGGGAAAAAAAAAAAGTAAGCCCTCCCTTTTAAAATCCCAGTTTTTTGTTTGAAGCAGGAATAAACTAATAATGGGATGTGCTGGGTCCTAATAAAATGCGCAATGTGTGTTTACCAGAGCAAAGAAGTAATAAGTAAACTGTATAAATCAGCTATGTTAGGCAGTAATAGAGTATTGTGCACAATTTGGGCCACTTTTATTTTAAAGAAAGACTTTAGATAGCTAGAGAGCAGTGCAACGTAGATGCTCAAGGATTGATTTTCTGGGTTTGAGGGTAAGAACCATGATCATGTGCTGAAGGAGTTAGGAATGGTTTTTTTGAGAAAAGAAATTTCTTTCTCAGAGGGGACATGATACAAGTCATTCAAAATATTTTACATCTACTTGATAATTATTGGAGACCGAAAAATTTTTTCATACGTAGAGGATGTGACAGGTGATCCAGGGGGCATAATAAGAAATTAAGAAAGAAAGCAATGCCATCTTGATATAAGAAAGCATGCTTCAGTAATAGGGTGTTAGAATTTTTGGGAATAGTTGCCACAGGGAGGTATTGAGTGGTGCTCGATTGCACATTTTAAAAAGGTTGGATAGGTATGAGGATGGGTTGTGTAATCCAATAGTAATAGTATTTATGAAAAGCCAATTCGCGGGGTTTTTTTAGTTACAGTAGTTTATTAATGTAATGCTGCATGCAGACCATAATTAGTTATTCAATTGGCATGTGGATGGTTTGGGGTATCATATATTATCAAATTAAGTTTTGACTAAGCGAAATTGGCTGGTTGTGGATGGTTTGGGTAATCATATATTACTATGATATAGTAATATAAGTATATATATATTTATTATATATATATATAATATATAATATATATATATTATAATATAATATTATATATAATATATTATATATTATGATATATATTAGTTTTGACTAAGCCAATTGGTGGATTTGTAGTTACAGTATTTGACAAGCCCTAGGGTGCTTTTGTGAAATACTCCTCGCGATGAGCACATTTTGGTTAGTGGGGTTAGACTGGGACACGTCTCGAAGGCCCAGTGTGGCTTCTTACTGTCTCAATATTCTTAATGTCTTAAGAGTGGTTCTTTGGACTTCATCCAGATCAGTTCTTGCTTGCTTGATAAAACAAAGTCGATTTTAGTAACCATACGGTTTAAGAATAATATTTGTAAAAGAATATAAGATTTAAAGTTTCACGATCATAGGAATCCTTTCTTTATTCGTGATTTGTTTATTGTAGGACCTAACTGGTCAAATGGAATTTGTAAATAAAGTTCGTTTATTACAGTTTATATAATTAAGAAATTCATAAGCTCAATTATGTGCAATTATTTAAGTTATACTTGTACAAATTAACGAGAATTGTATATATTAAGAACAACTTAGTTTAAAAACTATTTGTGACTGTTGATATTATAAATAATAATTTATGCTATTTTCGATTTGGCTTGTAAATAAAAACATAACAAATTGAATATGAATTGTAAATATAAGATTAAACTTTAAAATATTACTGTGTATTAAATAATTTGTTTTTGTTGCGTTTGATTTCATTAATAGAGTTTCGTTCGAATTATTAACCTGGAGTAACCTAAAGTGTTAAGTCAAACAAAAATATAAAATTGAGTTAGCAGATTTCAGCATTGAGTTGACAGTTAAATCTTTATCATTAGAATAAGTTACCATTGGAGTTACATATTTGATTTGAAATCATTGCATTTCAGTTGTAAGTTTGTCAACTTTAGTCGATTGAGTTTTCTACATCATATTTGTATAGTCGACATCACATCAGATAATATAAGATCTGCTCCACAGAATAAGTTATGATAATTCATCATCTACTTAGAATTTTTAAGAAGAATATTTCAGTTCAAATATAAACCTGGAATACAAGAGTGATATATGACTTCTGATGCAACGAAGGATAAATAGTTAAGATTCCATAAGATGTATTTAAGAAAAGATTAATAAAAAATAAGCATACTCGAACATTTTTATTTATTTAAAAAATAATAAGAAATAATTTGAAATAAATATATTGGATAGCTTTACAACGGAATAAAATAAATAAAATAACTAACAGAAGCAAATAGCTCTAACAAAAATTTATTAAAATAAAATAAAAATAACGTAAATTAGAATAAGAAATAAATAAAGATAAATAAATAATACGATTTATTATGAGAAAAGAGATAAGTCTATGTAAAAAAAAATAATATTAATCAATTTAAGAACAAATGATTTGAATGCCAATATTGCGTAATTACATAAAATTGTGTTAAAATATAAATAACAACACATACGAAAGTAAAATAAATAAACATAGTATATACATTCATAACGAATAAAGGATGAAATAAAAAGAATTAAGGAAAAATAAACCATAATGTAATTTATTAACACGAAAATAAATAATAAAACATTAAGTGAAATTAAATATATATATGCAGGATCATTTTGTAAATAAAAAGAGATAAAAATATAACAATTTATATATATGATATATCATATAGAATTTAATATATATATATATATATATAATATATATATATAAATATATATATATAAGTAGTATATAATGCGGAATCAAGACTGTAAAAAATTAATTTAAACACATAGTTTGGGAATGTCAAATTCAAATCCTTTTTTAGGATAGATCTAAATTTAGGGAAATTATCCTATCAAGCGTTTACATTGTGAAATACACTCAATTGTACGTGAGAGGTTGAACTGTGACTGTGACAGCTACGCTAGAGATTACTGGATCGGCTGTTGTTGTCAACCGGCTCCAACAGCTTTTCTTCTAACGTAGTCCCAAGGGAAAACAGTTCGGACTCTGCTTTAGCTGTGAGGTTTTGCCTTTCAAGAGAAAGTCCGAGAATAGAAAAGGAACATACATATTTTTTATATAAATTTGAAGTATAGACTTTAACCTATTAGTAAGCAAAATTGAGAAAAGGGAACAAAGCCCTTTTTATTATAGTGAGTCGATCCTTTGTAATTGAAACCGAACGGAGAATAATGTCAATATTAAGACAAAATATAGTAATTAATAAATAAGGAAACTAAGCTTTGTTTCCGTAATTTAGAAAATATAAACTTATAGAATTCTTCGTTTCTATTATAAATTAATGGTAATATAGCGAGTAGTTTTCAGTCTCAGCTATATTAGAAATAGAACAAAACAAAGATTATCTCTGTTATCTCTATTATTACTTGCAGTGACAGGCTGTTAATGACTCAAGAAATGAATATCGTTCACATTTAATTTTGCTATGTAATATAAAATGTACTCAAACTGAATTTCAGACCGAAGTTAAAACCAAAACATAAAACCTAGAAAGATAATGACAGAAATTAATTACTTTCATGATGGATTTTATGAATTTTTAAAAACTATTTGTTAAGTATTAATAATTAATAGATATCAGGTTAAATTTATTTTTTTATTATTTTATTAGCGGTACTTAGCCCTGCGTAGTGATAGGGGTTTACGTAATGGTTCGCCAATGATGAGTGAGAGATCAGCGTTTGGATATATCAAGTGAATGAACTTGAAAAACTTCTAAGTGATAGATAAGTTTAGGAATTTTAATCTTTAGTTAATTGTATATCTAATCGTTTACATATCCACAAATCATTGTAAATTTGTTTATTTTATAAGAAATAAGATTTACATCTTTTATATTCAAATTGTAATTGTATTGGGTGCGAATTCCGCACAATCTACTATACGGATTGATTAATGAATAATATTGAATTAAACAATTAAAAACAAAATAACTTTAAGAAAACAATTGGTTCCTTAATAACTGGGAGCATTTAAAGTGAAGTAATTCACTTGTTAAAGGCAAAGTTTGGCACGATACATGGTTATTAGTAATAAATAATAACACAACTGATCCCCAACCCACAAAATATTTATACACAATAAGTCAAGGTTATGCTATCAAATTTAAATTATCAAGTTTTAAATTTGATATCTTTTGGCATCTTAGTACCTAGGAGTGAGATACAACACCCTACATTCCTCCCGGCAAGATTAAGCCCCCCCATTTTAAAGTTTAAGTATTACTTCAACTTAAATACAAAATAGGGACGGCTAAAATAGAGTGTGTATAATTGCATTATACGTGAGAATTTAGGAAGTATTAAAATGTTATCAAGACTTGAATGATTTCATCAGACTGTGGACAATGTATTCAAGAAAAATTAAGAATAGCCCTGCGGTATGAACAAAGGCGGAATTTTCATTTGCACCTTTGCCTGTGTATCGTATGGTTTCCTTCGAGATTATTTTTCTTGGCACGAATGGTAAACGCACACACTTACAATCCATAACTTTGGTATTTTTAATCAATACACACAAAACAGCTCAACAGGAACAGAGTCGACAGAGGATAAGACAGAAGACTTTTACAGGATGGACTGAGGATGAGATAAATAAATAAGATTAATACATGGCAATGATTATTTTTCAAAATAAAAGAATAAGTAATAAACAATATAAAATGGTTACATATAATGATATGAATACTGAAATAGTTAAATAACCTCAGTTTTAAGGTTGTAATTTTATTTGGCTGTTATCATGCTGTGATTTTATTATGACTGATTTTTATATCTTTGACAGTCTGGATAAGCCCACTAGTGGCTAACATATTCCTAATTCTATAAATTTATATAAAT
>JABUQX010035822.1:25000-28189 GCA_015478945.1 Trachelipus rathkii | reverse complement strand
CGCAGTAGGGTTAGTCATCTAACAGAACACTAATATTTGATCATTTATTTTCCATGTACTTGCTGCGTGTGTATATTAAATTATATATTATAATAATATTATATATATTTATATTATATATATATTATATATATATATATATATATATAGATTTATATTATAATATATATATATATATATATATATATATATATATATATTATATATTTATTATATATATAATATATTAATATTATATATATATATATATTATATAATATATATATATATATATATATATATATAATATATATAAATATTATATTATATATATATAATATATATATATAGATATATTAATATATATATATAAATATAATATATATATATTTATATATATATATATAATATATAAATATATATATATAATACTATATATATTAATCATATATAATATATATATATATATATAGGTATATAGTATATATAATATATATTTATATATAGTATAAAATGTGCAAGCCTTATGGGTTTTGAATATTAGATGGGCATCACTTCTACAAGTACAACTTATACAACAACTAACAGGATACCGCGATTGGATGCCGCTGGAAAACTGAAAAATTGGAAATGGTACAATTAGTGTGTGATGTGAAAATAGAGAGATGTTATCGTGTACGAAAGTTGCCAGTTATTTTCCATGATATATATATATAATATATATATATATATATAATTATATATTATATATATTAATTATATATATATATATATAATATATATATATATATACTATTATATATATATTTATATATAATATATATATTATAATATATATATATATTATATATATATAAATAATAATAATAATAATAATAATAAAATGTGACATGCATTATGGTTTTGAAATTAGATGGCATTCACTTCTACAAGTACAACTTATACAACAACTAACAGGATACCGCGATTGGATGCCGCTGGAAAACTGAAAATTGGAAAACTGGAAAACTGGAAAATTAGAAAAATTGGAAAGTTGGAAGACTGGAAACCGAAAATCCTGAAAAAAACGCAGTTTTTCCGAAAAACAAATTATATATATATTATATATATATTATATAATTATATATATATATATTATATATATATATATATATATATATATATATATAATATACTATAATATATATATATATATATATATTGATAATATGCAACCGTCCGATGTAGCTCCACCGCCAGCCTTCTCGAAATCGCGCGTTTCGCGTCGCTAGCGGCGAAACTGTTGTGGATGGGGCTGAGCCCAAAAACCTGGAAATGATCGTAGAAGGCTGAAACTTGGCACCCTATTTGGTGATGCCGTAACCTCGTCGTAGACGAGGTTACGTGTCCATGCACCACCCGGAGGGGTGCTGGCCCCTAAAAATAGGAAATGATGGTAGGAGGATGAAATTTGGAGAGTGCATAGAGGAGGATGGAGAAAGGAGTTAGGAAGAATGATGAATAAGAATGATTGGTGTTTGGGACCCCCGGAGGGGATCCCCAACTGAAATAAAAGAGGAAGAAATGCCCGGAAAGCATAATAGAACAGAAGAATGAAGAAGGAGGAATGAAAGAAAAAGAATGAGGAAGGATGGATGAAGAATGAGGAGTATAAGTTGGTACCGGCACCGGTGCTGGCTCCGGTGCGGTGCCGAGTTATTAATAGTGGTGTCCTTATATATGTTTATATATGTTCTTCTACAAAAGGAAACTTCCTTTGTAAGTTTGAACACGATATTTCAGATATTCCTTCAAAACTTCAATTAGTCTAAACTAGAGTTGGCCAAAACACCAGATGCGGTGCGGTGCGGTGCTGTGCGGTACGGGTTGTGGTGCGCTCATTTTGGAGTGATGCGGTGTGCTACACAAATCCAGGGTACCGGTGTAGTGCAATTTTTAAAATATAGAGGTGTGGTGCGGTGCGGTACGGTGCCGTACGGTGCGGTACGGTGAGTGGTGCGCTCATTTTGGTGTGGTGCGGTGCGCCACACAAATCCAGCGTACCGGTGTGGTGCAATTTTTAAAATATAGAGGGGCGGTGCGGTGCGGTGCGGTGCAGTGAGGGGAGCGCCGTGCGCATTGAAACAGAGGTGCGGTGTGGTGCCTACAAAAATGGCTTTGGTGCGGTCAGTGCGTGTGTGCTTACCAGGTGTTGTGGCTGCGGTTTCACAAAAATTCCGGTGCTTCAGCCAACCTAGTCCAAAGCCCCCACAAAAAAAGGCCAAAAAAAAAAATGACACATTTTCATTTCAGAAACTAGGTGACTTCCGCATGTTGCATGAACTTCAAACTTTCAGTAAAGAGAACCATACCCTTCAACTAAAAGAGGAAATGTTCATTTTTCAAAAACGTCAAGAATTTTTTTTTTTTACGATTTTTTTCTTCATGGGTGTAACTTTTTTTTATTTTATTTCATGATTTTTTTTTTTTTTTTGGTTTTTTTTTTTTTTTTCATTTCATGATTTTTGTTTTAAAAAATAGTTTTCTGTTAGGAAAATTTATTAAATTAAGTATTCATTAGATTTTTACCTGGTTATTTCCCACTTGGGGTGGAATTTGACCCCATGTCTGTTAAGTGAGTTTTCGAAAAACCATGTCTGAATTCTAGGGTTAAAAGAAAGTACTTGTAGTAACGGCAATAGTCATAAATTTAAAAATAAAAAATACTGTGGTATTACATATTTACATTCAATATTGGTAAATTTGCTTCTAAAAAAGAGATTGGCATCTTAGGTCCCCCTTCATACATCTGTCCTCTTTAGTCAATTTTATAATGCAAAGTGGCAGAAAAGTGGAACTTGAAATTCAAAACACTAACTTTCCGCTTGGAAAACGTTGGGATTAGCAGTAATCTCATTACAATTACTTTCGCAAATTCGTTTATAACTTTGTCTAAAAAGTTCTCTTACTATATGTTTTGAACTTTTATCAAATTTTCAATTTTTTTCCATGCAATTAGCAAAGAAACTACTTTTCAACATTTATTAAGTCTGCGAAGACATTCCTGTTCCCTCTGCTCGAATACGTTAACTGGCTTTTTCTTTCGTGATTTATCTAGAACTTTTTCAAAATCATTTTTCGAGCTTGCGAAGACTGGCTGCCAAAAGCTAGGAGTTGGACTAGCACTTACTTCTTTGTGCCTGATTTGCATCTGTTTTTCTTATTAATCAA
>JABUQX010035822.1:12500-22500 GCA_015478945.1 Trachelipus rathkii | reverse complement strand
ACTCCAGGCCACTTTTTCTTTGTTCTCCAGCCGAATCGATTCCCCAGCACACTCACACTTAAACATACGCATTTAACCAAAACCGACCTATCATCCATTCCTTTCCACAATGAACCAAACACATTCTCGATGTACCTTTCATTTTTTTCTGCTCATTATACTCCTTTTTTCACACCCACACAGACTCCCAACGGACCCTCAACTATGACATCTCCGTCAACTGTAGGGTTCATCCTGGGAGAATCAAGGTGGGACCACATCATTGTTCCCTCAAGAAAACCCACCAATTACTCCTATATAGCACCATCTTCTCGCCTCTGCCAAACTCACATTCTTCTCCTCCGGGGCATTCCTTTCCGACTCAATCCTTTCTTCGGGGTCTTCCAGCTGGTCGATCCCAGCACACTCACCACTATATATTCGCTTGAACCAACCCGACTATCATCCATCCTTTTCACATGACCAAACCATCTCTGTATTACTACTTTCATTTTTTCTCTCATTTACTCCTTTCTTCACACCACACCAACTCCACTAAATGCGATCATTCCTCATTTCATCAAATCTTCTCAACTACCTCATTATTCCTTAGACCAATAGTATTCACTTTTACATAATACATTAACACAGAACAACATACCCTCATGAAAAAAACTATAACGCAATTCAAAAATGGCATAGTACCATTACATCCACCAAGGATTTTAATATGTACCATCCACTTTACCATACACAACACTACTAGCATCTCTGTAACATCATATATATATATATATATATATATATATCAGAGGCTACTCCTACACTCGTTGCGCCTATGCGCCTATGGCGCACTATCAATTCGTAGGCGCAACAGGCGCAAACAATTTTAAAAAGGCGCGACATAAGCAAAAGGGCGCACCAAGCACAATTACTGCTGCGCCATGATAAGCGCGCAGCTGATGAACAGGAACGAAGCATTTTTATGTTACCCTTAAAAAGTTAGAAAATTAGAAAGCATTGGCAAAACTTGATACATATCTAAAAAACCAGTTGGTAAACATATATTATATAATTATATATATAATATAATATATTATTATAAATATTAATATATATATAATATATGATATTATATATAATATATATATATATATATATAATAATATATATTATAATATTATAATATATAATATAATATAATATAGTATATATATATATATATTATATATTATAATATACTAATAATATAATATAATATATATATATATATATAATATATATATATAATTATATAATATAATTATATAATATATAACTGGATTCAAGATAGTTCTTTAAACTACAAATAAATTGGCAACTATGGCTCTGAAGATTTTCAACTTCTTCAGCGCTCGAGCTGACCTCCTGGGGAAAAACATGGATCACAAGGACATGGAGGAGGGGAAGAAAGGACAGCTGTAAGATAAATTAGTTAACAGAGTGTTAATTAATTACAAATTAATGTGTGTATTTCTATTCCTTACTATAAAAAAGCAATGCTTTTATCATATCGCACTTAAGTTTACTTTGACAAATACAATATTAGCAGACACATCCACCAAGCTTGGCGAAAGTACGTAGAGCGCAAAGGCGCATAGCGCTGAGGCGCATATGATGTTGACCAAAAATTCATAGGCCGCTAAGCGCACTAGGTCCCGGCCGGCATAGGCGCCATTAGGCAGCAGGCGCAATCAAAAAAAATTATATAGCTGCAGCGGACCAGCTCTGATTAATATATATATTATAATATTATATATATTATTATATATATATATATATTAAATATATATATATATTAATATATATTATATATATATATATATAATATATATAATATATTATATAATATATATATATATATATATATATATATTATATATATATATATATATAAATATATATTATATACTATATATAATAAAACTATCCTCTTTAACATGCTTAATCCCTTCTCAGAGGGATATACACATGGCGGGGACTACAGGAAAAATCGAATTTAAGGGACGGGGCTATCCCAAGCTGTCGACACAAAAGTGTTTCGCATATAGTAGTTTGATTCTTGCCCCCAGGATGATAAACTCAGACATTGCACGACAGAGGATTGACACCAGCAGTCCTCTCGCACGAAGAAGTCAGACGAAATCAACCTCCTATGCACAAGGAACATATATATATATATATATATATAATATATATAATACTTATATATTTATATATATATATTATATATTATATAAATATATATATATATATATAATATATATATATATAACCATATTAAAGTTGAGGGAAATCATTGGACAGGTGTTGCAAATGGGACCCCTGTGTATAAAAACAGCTTCCTTACTGTATAAATTTAGCTAATATAAAGACCGAATTAAAAATGTAGCATGATCTTATAGGTACTTCAGGTATTTTATGAAACTTGCATAATCTACTGGATCGATCCAATTATCAAAAAAAATTAAATATTTTATAAACCTATTTAGTAGTACCATCAAAACATACCACTTAGGAAAGACGTAGCACCAACAAAATATTAATTTGGTAGCATCCTGTTGGAAGGGTTGACTTATATAAAATAAAATTTTAGTTCTACTGAAACTACCTGGAGAAATATGGCCCACTTCACGTCAGATTCGTATAGAGTTTTAAAACCAGACATTTAAAATTTGGTCAGGCAAAATTGACCACGGTTGATACATTTTGTTGGGGTAAATATGACGAGGTTTTGAACATTTTCTCCAAAATGCTTATTACTGCTTTAATATACCAAAACTAAATACCATTACAGAACTCTAAACAATGACAATATTTTTGTCTGCTATAACGTATATATCAAAAGTTAAACGTATTTTGAGGTAATCATTTTTTTTCAGGAAAAATGGTTAGAATTTACAAAAGAAAAAGTAGTCTTTAAAACTACTCAGAAAAGAAATCATGGTGAGAGCATGTTAACTGGAGGTTCAGGATGGTCTCCGGAGAGCAATATGAGAGATCACATAGAGAAATATAAGATTATCATTAAACATCGACTTCTCAATAGAATTGCTATAAGAGATCACTAATCACCTAGGAAAAGGTGGAAAACCTAGACTCTTATTTGCAATGAGGGAAATGGGACCCTTGCCATCCACTAGGCAACACTAGAGATTAAATTATAGAGCATGCATTTGACACATCAGCGAAACTGCGATATCACTCCAAATATATACAAAGCTTGCATGCAATGCAAGAAGTTTTGTATAAACTGATATGAGAATAACAGACACTAGGTATTGAATGGAAGGTAGAGAACATATCTAGATAAACCAACAAGGAGATCTTGTCAAAACATCTTGCATCCGTAAGTGCTGAGCACTGTTACACTGAGGCAAATAAATTCAAAGGACATAATTTTAATAAGTTACAGAAAAACACTTAGTAGAGAAGTCCCCCTGTCCATACGTTAAATTACGATCAGAAACATTAATTTGAGACAGAAAGACCCCAAAGGATAAGCTACAAATCTTCTCCCTTATTCGCAAAACTGCTGGATTATCTCATATTTGAATACATTGAAGAACTACACCTTTATTGTGGGCAAAAAATTTCAGCTGTTGGAAAATGCCTTCCCCCTATACAATATAGGTAGGGCAGAGAGAATGCAAGATTCCTGGTTGATGGGTGGTCCAGCTGATGTTCAATATGGGAAAAGAGCAGTGGCTGGTTGACTCAGATGCCTTCATTTAATTGGTCTTAGATGCAGTCTATATGCCATAATTAGGCACATCTACCACAAAATGAACCAAAGGTCTAATTGAATAACCTACCATCTTCATATCAATTCATAAAATCATAGAGAAGTGTAACAAAAACCAATGTTCATATGGTGGTCTTACCACCTAATTCGACCCATTCTACTGCGCAAACCATTAGATCTAGCCGTAATTTGCCGGTACTTAAGAAGGAATGGAATAAGGTATTAACAGAATGGAAACTAGAAGGTAAACATCCTTCTGTGATTTCTGTCCTATCGAAATCTGGATTTCCATTCCTGTTTTACGCTTAATGAGGGACTGGATGATAAGCTGGCAACCCCTCGCTACAGCTGGCTTTCCTTACTTGTGGGATTCTATCGCAATTAATCTTGCAGAGCTTAGTAAAGTGTCCAAAAGCATCTGCCAATCCCACCTTCACAAGTAAGTCCATCATTGCTTATATATCTTTAGAAGCAAAGACAAGCATATGCCCCAGTTAAGAGAAAACTGAAAATTTAAAGATCTTTTCTGAAAGATATATAAAAAATTAAAACACTAATATTTAAATTAAACTTAAGTCGGATACTAATTATAATAAAACACAATCATCTTTCAATGATGAGCTCACTCGATAAAATAAAATCCCTCTCAATGACTCGTTGATACTCTCTTCCTGTGTATTCATTAAAAAATATTGGATAGCTTTTTAATAGATTTAAAATATATTATATATATATTATTATATAATATATTAATATTATAGTATAATATATATATATATATATTATATATAATATATATATATATAATATATATATAATATATTATATATATATATATATAATATATATATATATATATAATTATATATACTATATATTGTATAGTAAATAAATACTAACCAATAAATTAATAATGGTAAGATGCGAATTTAAAAAGTATTAAAAATTAAATAACAAACAAGTAAGCAAGGGAACGTAACATATTTTGTAGAGAAAGCGATGTTTTCCGCAATTAAAACATGGAAAAAGTTAAGATATGGTAAGAAAATAATGCTTAAGCGGATAAATTTGGTCATTAGTGATTTTTCTTTTCATATATTGATTACTGTGTACTTAACAAAGCTTCCAATATAAATGAACTAAGGAAGGTCAAACTAAAACCTGGAAGCTCCGATGGAGAGACATTGCAGCTAAACCTATAAGCTACCTAACCTATATGGATGACGATGGGAGTAAACCTTACCATACCTATAGTGGATCAATTGATGCAGTAACCTATACGCTAACCTGACATGGATCTACTTTTGCCGTAACTTTTTTTTCTCTTGTTTTAGAGTTTTTCTCTAAATAAAGATTTTTGCATTTCAGAAAATAATCATGAGTCTATTTTCTCCAGTAACTTGCCAAATGTATGATACGTTAAAAAAGGTACACTTTATTATAATACGATTATAATATTTATTCGTATGTAAATTTATTTGATCTTGTTTATTCTACTGAAATTTATTGTTTAGTTATCATATAATAACAATATAGAAAAAAATAAAAAAAAAAAAACAAGTATATTAGCGGATATATATATATATATATATATTCATATATCTATATATATATATATATTATATATCTAGTATATATTATATATATATTAAATATTATATATTATTATATGTATATATTATTATATATAATATATATATATATATATATATATATATTATATATATATTTATATATATATATATATATATATATATATATATATATATATATATATTAATAATATATTTTTTCAAACCAATTTATATATATATATATATATATATATATATATATATATATATATATATATATATATATATATATATATATATTTTTATATATATATATATATATATATGATTCATAGGTATAATATATATATATATATTATATTATATATATATATACTGGTAAAGAAATAATCTATTCATTAAAAATATCACCATACCGTGGTAAAATACAAACTGTAAAATTGCGAAGAGTTGAATCGTATTGAAATTTCCTTTTATCAAACGGGTAAGAAATGGCAAAGCAATTAATTATAATAGGTTTAGTTCTTGGAAGTTCTGCAGTAAATTTTTACCCAATATAATTGCGCGATAGAATGAGTGACCATTTTTAACTTTAATAATAATAATTTTTGAACAATTGAAATCATTTTATTTTATTTTATAAATTCACCAAATATCATACAAGTTCCTAAAAATAAATTAAAAAACCTGAAAGTTAATAAAGTTTATATATACACTACTAAAAGAGGAATTACTCAATGGATAGAAAAGTTGATTGGGAAGAAGCAGCAGTTTTTGGACATTAAAATGAACAAAATCAATTTATTAATACCTATTTTAAGTTTGTTCAATATAAACTTTAAAATTACTTTTAGTTAAAAATTTTATAGTAATAATTATATATATATAAATATATAGATATATATATTTAATATATTATATATTAATATATATATATATATACTAAATATATATATATAATAATATATGATATAGATTTAGATTATAGATGAATAAAATATTTTTATACTATTTATATTATATTTAAAATCACTCTATTTTATATATAATATTATATATATATATATATATATTACTATATATATTATATATATAGTATATATTATATATATATATATAGTATAATATATATATATATATTATATATATATATTATATATATATAATATATATTTTTTATATAAAAAGTTTGCACCTTGTAGGCATAGCCCTATTCTAGGATGGGAAACTCTCTAGGTACTTTCTACCTAGGATCCGGACTAGGGATCGAACCTGGGCCCTTGCCATGCAACTCTGTTGCCTACCGGGTTGGCCTCGGATAGGTTTCACTTTTCAATTTATATATAGTATACTATATATACAATAGATGACTAGCTGCACGAATGTCGATTTTTTTCGCATTTCCGCGGAATGCCGGATGTTTGATTTAACATCCCGGATGCGCGATGTTTAATATATATATATATATATTATATATATATATATATATATATATATATATATTATATATATATATATATATATTTTTAACATCCGGATGTATATATATATATATCGAGTTTTAGCCACAATCTATTAATATAATTGTTACCAGGGTGCGGGACGGGGACCCAACTCAAATGGACCCCATCAACCTCTTTCCCTAACCTCCGACCTTAATGAAAGATATTTTACATGGATTATATACTTTTTGCACTAGTATTGAAATTTCAAAGTATGTGAAGGTTGTGCTTGAGAAACATCAATATTTCTGCCTTTTCTGCTGAGAGTCTGTTTCTCTTTTCATCATTATGATTAGCCCAGCATTGCTAAATACTCTCTCACTTGCAACACTAGTTTGGAGGACAGACCAGGTATTTCCTTGCAAGTTTACTTAAGCGTGGGATAAACATTTTGCATTTTGCTTAATTAACACTCCACCAACTGATGGGATCGTCATTTGATTTGTATCTAGTCGTTTTTCTTGGTGATAGTTTTAAATCATTGCACTACATCTTTTTGGTAATGCGTGTGTTCTTCATCACTACTGGACTGTAGAAATTCTTCCAGTGAATCTTGTTATTGCAATTACTTTGTAGAAGATGTTGGTTCCTGTATATTTCTTTTTTCTTTTAATGGATGGCTAATTAATAAACTGTTCGGATTGAAGAAGTATTTCCTTGCAAGTCTACTCAAGCGTGGGTAAACATTTTGATTTAACTTTCCAACCAATGATTGGATTCATTCATTGAATCTAATCGGTTTTTTTCTTGGTGTAGTTTTCCAATCATTATGCATACATCTTTAGTAATGCGTTTTGTTATCTTCATCACTACTGGACTGTTAGAAATTCTTCCAGTGAATATTGTTATTGATATACTTGTAGAAGGTGTTGGTTCTTAGATTTTGTTTTTTCTTTTAATGGGTGGAGAATTAATAGACTGTTCGTATTGAAAGTTTTTCAACTGCAACACAAGATGACGATTTAACTTGTTCTAATTTCGTTACAAAAAAAAACTTCCTTTATAACGGGATCTAAGTAAGTTGCAAATAGTATGAAGGTCATTAATTTCCACAGAACCAACGCGTTTTTTACCTCTAGTTTATTTACATCTTTCATTCTTTTTAAAACCATCATCATTTTCATTTGAAGATTGTTCAAATGCTTCCTTAGCTTTAAGATTAATGGTATACATAAGAGACAGAAGATTGTATAGGCGCTGATATTTTTGGTAGTTTCTTCAAATGATTTCAATAGCTTAATGCAGTGTGATATAATGTCATATTTCCGATTAATAAGATTGATTAACTTTGAGAATACGAAAAACTGGCGTACGAAGCCAAGAAGTTCTGTTGAGCCATACTTCTTTCCTCATATGAAGTGGTACTTATTTCCAGCGAGTAGGAATGTCTTTGATAACATTAAGATATGGAATATCAAGCCGTTTTTGAATTGCCTTCAACTCGTTTACATTTTCATTTTCCTTTTCAGATTCATAAGTATTTTTATTATAAAATTCTTTATCAGATCTCGGCAAATAACACATCCGCGGCAACAATCCGCAGGGCAAACTGCGGATGCGGATCTTAATATGTGCGGATGCTCCGCGGATGCGGATGTTACCGCATCACTAATAATACATAATACCGTATATATTTCATATAGGCCTATA
Source organism: Trachelipus rathkii (assembly GCA_015478945.1). Classification (NCBI taxonomy): domain Eukaryota; kingdom Metazoa; phylum Arthropoda; class Malacostraca; order Isopoda; family Trachelipodidae; genus Trachelipus; species Trachelipus rathkii. The sequence continues at coordinate 14,011 of JABUQX010035822.1, read as the reverse complement.
TATATATGCGTAATGGTAGTGCAGAGGGTGTCACCCCCGATTTTTATGAAAATCACAGGATAAACTCTAAAGCGGGTTGGACGGGGCCCGCCTCTTTAGGAGGGGTGATATCACGGTCCACTCTAAAAAAAAAAAAAAAATAAAAAAAAAAAAAAAAAATTTTCGCTCATTTTATAGCCACGCGGTAGTACTACAAGTTTTATTTAGATCATATTTAATTCTAGAAAGTTTTTATTATTTTTAAAAAATGTTAGAAATTAGGGTACAAAATGTCCAATAGAATTTCACTTTTGAAAAAGGTGATTTTTTTTAACTTCGTTATAAAATGAAAAAATTGTGGATCGATTTTAATTATTTTTTTTCAGTGAATACACTCGAGTATGTTAGCTTTAAACTGGCAAAGTAAATTTTTGATCCAAGCAGACAGTATTAGTGGCAAAAAAACGGGGCCTAACTTGGTCCGATTCAGCCCCGCCGATAAAAAATTATGGAGGTGGGCTCGACCACCAATGTGTTTCGTATTTTTACGTATTATATTGACATTTTTATTACGTTTAATTAATTTAAATGTAATTAAAAGTTACTTATATTAAGTGAAAAATTTTTTTTAAAAATGAAATTTTAATAAAAAAAAATGAAGTTCAAAAAAAGTGTCAAAATTTTTGGGCGGAGAGGGGTGAATCGGACCACCTTATTTATAATTCGTATTTTTATTTATCATTATTGACATTTTTATTACTTTTTACGAATTTAATAAACAGTTACTTTTATATTAAGTAAAAATTAAAGTAATACAAATTGAAATTATACGATAAAAAGACGGAATTTGTTAAACTAGATGCGTCCGAGTCCCCTCAATGTGCGTCCGCTTCCACCCCTCCACGTCGGGCCTCTGACTTCGGCGTTATTCAAACTGTAATAAAACTTTTATTATATAGAATTACATTAGTTATTTTTCTTTGTGTTGCTTAATGCGCCGACTATCAGGGGCCATTGATTTACAAAAAAAAAATTCCCAAAAAGTGCAATTTAGGGGAGAGTCGTGAGACCAAGTTTACTACCTAAAGTGGTCCACGTCACCCGCGCGACGCTACTCTTAAAAGAAATAATAAGTAAAGAATAGTTGAAAACGAAAATTCTCGCATCTCCTTATGAAAAAAAGTTAACAGCCTCTCAAGTTGTAAAAAACCCCATACTATTTATTAAAAAAAAACCAAAAATTTTTTTTTTTGAAAATCACAGAAATATACTCTAAAAAAATAATACTGAAGAATAGTGAAAACGCGAAAATCGGCAGTCTTTTTAGGAAAAAAGTTACAGCTTCTCAAAGTTTAAAATTTTTCCCATAGACTTTCTTATTATAAAAATTAGTGGGCCTCGGTGCTCGTATTTAGGGCCATCCTTAGTTCAGGTTAGTGGATAAGATTTGTTAATTTCTACATAGATTTTCACTGTGTATACCTAACAAAACTTATCCTAACCTGAACTAGAGGGCCCGAAATGAGACCTAA
>JABUQX010035822.1:0-7500 GCA_015478945.1 Trachelipus rathkii | reverse complement strand
CATGTGTCTTTCTTTTGCCCATAGGGGGAGAACCCGCACATCCCCGATGTGTCCTAATTCTTCCATAAGAACCACCACATCCCCGATGTGTCCTTTTTCTTCCCCATAGAGAACCCCACATCCCGCAATGTGTCCCTTTTCTTTCGCCCATTAAGAACGCCACATTCCCGATTGTTGTTCCTTTTCTCCCCATAAGAACCGACATCCCCGATGTGTCCTTTTCTTCCCCATAAGAACCCCACATCCCCGATGTGTCCTTTTCTTCCCCATAAGAACCCCACATCCCCCATGTGTCCTTTTCCTCCCCATAAGAACCCCACATCCCCGATGTGTCCTTTTCTTCCCCATAAGAACCCCACATCCCCGATGTGTCCTTTTCTTCCCCATAAGAACCCCACATCCCCGATGTGTCCTTTTCTTCCCCATAAGAACCCCACATCCCCCGATGTGTCCTTTTCTTCCCCATAAGAACCCCACATCCCCGATGTGTCCTTTTCTTCCCCATAAGAACCCCACATCCCTGATGTGTCCTTTTCTTCCCCATAAGAACCCCACATCCCCGATGTGTCCTTTTCTTCCCCATAAGAACCCCACATCCCCGATGTGTCCTTTTCTTCCCCATAAGAACCCCACATCCCCCATGTGTCCTTTTCTTCCCCATAAGAACCCCACATCCCCGATGTGTCCTTTTCTTCCCCATAAGAACCCCACATCCCCGATGTGTCCTTTTCTTCCCCATAAGAACCCCACATCCCCGATGTGTCCTTTTCTTCCCCATAAGAACCCCACATCCCCGATGTGTCCTTTTCTTCCCCATAAGAACCCCACATCCCCCATGTGTCCTTTTCTTCCCCATAAGAACCCCACATCCCCCATGTGTCCTTTTCTTCCCCATAAGAACCCCACATCCCCGATGTGTCTTTTTCTTTCCCATAAGAACCCCACATCCCCGATGTGTCCTTTTCTTCCCCATAAGAACCCCACATCCCCAATGTGTCCTTTTCTTCCCCATAAGAACCCCACATCCCCGATGTGTCCTTTTCTTCCCCATAAGAACCCCACATCCCCGATGTGTCCTTTTCTTCCCCATAAGAACCCCACATCCCTGATGTGTCCTTTTCTTCCCCATAAGAACCCCACATCCCCCATGTGTCCTTTTCTTCCCCATAAGAACCCCACATCCCCCATGTGTCCTTTTCTTCCCCATAAGAACGCACCACATCCCGATGTGTGCCTTGTGGTCTTCCGCATAAGAACCGCCACATCCCCGATGTGGTCCCTTTTCTTCCGCATAAGAACCCCACATCGCCCGATTGTGTCGGCTTTTCTTCGCGCCATAAAGGAACCGCCATCCGCTGATGTGTCCTTTTCTTCCCCATTAGAACCCCCCCACATCCCCGATGTGTCCTTTTCTTCGCCCATAAGAACCGGCCACATTCCCGTGGATGTGTCCCTTTTCTTCCCATAAAGAACCGCCACATCGCCCGAGTGTGGCCTTTTCTTCCACCATAAGAACCCCACATCCTGATGTTGTCCTGTTTTCTTTCCCGCATAAGAGCCCCACATGGCCGCCGATTGTGTTCTTTTCTTTCGCCCCATAAGACGCCGTCCCATAAGTTCCGCGATTGTGCTTTTCTTCCGCCATAAGAAACCCCACATTGCCCGGATGTGTCCTTTGTCTGTTCCGCCATAAGAACCCCACATGCCCGGGTGTGTCCTTTTGTCTCTCCCCATAGGAACGCGCGCACATCCCCCATGTGTCCTTTTCTTCCCCATAAGAACCCCACATCCCCCATGTGTCCTTTTCTTCCCCATAAGAACCCCACATCCCCGATGTGTCCTTTTCTTCCCCATAAGAACCCCACATCCCCGATGTGTCCTTTTCTTCCCCATAAGAACCCCACATCCCCGATGTGTCCTTTTCTTCCCCATAAGAACCCCCACATCCCCGATGTGTCCTTTTCTTCCCCATAAGAACCCCACATCCCCGATGTGTCCTTTTCTTCCCCATAAGAACCCCACATCCCCGATGTGTCCTTTTCTTCCCCATAAGAACCCCACATCCCCGATGTGTCCTTTTCTTCCCCATAAGAACCCCACATCCCCGATGTGTCCTTTTCTTCCCCATAAGAACCCCACATCCCTGATGTGTCCTTTTCTTCCCCATAAGAACCCCACATCCCCCATGTGTCCTTTTCTTCCCCATAAGAACCCCACATCCCCGATGTGTCCTTTTCTTCGACCCATAAGAACCGCCCACATGCCCCGGTGTCCTTTTCTTCCCCCCAGTAAGAACCCCACGATCCCCCGATGTGTCCTTTTGCTTCCCCCTAAGAACCGCCACAAATCCCCGATAGTTTATAATCTTGGTTATATTGTTATTTAACAATTTTATTGATACATAATAAACCAAAGTACTCGACAACCATTCCAACATAATCAGAACCCCACATCCCGATGTGTCCTTTTCTTCCCCATAAGAACCCCACATCCCCGATGTGTCCTTTTCTTCCCCATAAGAACCCCACATCCCCGATGGTGTCTTTTCTTTGCTCCATAAGACACCCCCACAATCCCCGCCCCGATGTGTCCTTTTTCTTCCGCATAAGAACCCCACAGTCCCCGATGTTCTTTTCTTCCCATAAAACCCACGCAAATCCCGATGTGTCCTTTTCTTCTCCATATAGAACCACATCGCCCGATAGTGTCCTTTTCTTCCGTCATAGACCCCACAATCCGCCGATGTGTCCCTTTCTTCCCATAAGAACGCCCAACAATCCCCGATGTGTCCTTTTCCTTCTCCATAAGAACCCTACAGACTCCGCCCGGATGTGTCTTTTTGCTTCCGCCATAAAGAACCCCACAATCCGCTGGAGTGTGTCCTTTTCTTCCCCATAAGAACCCCACATCCCCGATGTGTCCTTTTTCTTCCCCATAAGAACCCCACATCCCCGATGTGTCCTTTTTCTTCAAGCCCCATAAGAACCCCACATCCCCGATGTGTCCTTTTCTTCCCCATAAGAACCCCACATCCCCGATGTGTCCTTTTCTTCCCCATTAGAACCCCACATCCTCAATGTGTCCTTTTCTTCCCCATAAGAACCCCACATCCCCGATGTGTCCTTTTCTTCCCCATAAGAACCCCACATCCCTGATGTGTCCTTTTCTTCCCCATAAGAACCCCACATCCCCGATGTGTCCTTTTCTTCCCCATAAGAACCCCACATCCCTGATGTGTCCTTTTCTTCCCCATAAGAACCCCACATCCCCGATGTGTCCTTTTCTTCCCCATAAGAACCCCACATCCCCGATGTGTCCTTTTCTTCCCCATAAGAACCCCACATCCCCGATGTGTCCTTTTCTTCCCCATAAGAACCCCACATCCCCGACGTGTCCTTTTCTTCCCCATAAGAACCCCACATCCCCGATGTGTCCTTTTCTTCCCCATAAGAACCCCACATCCCCGATGTGTCCTTTTCTTCCCCATAAGAACCCCACATCCCTGATGTGTCCTTTTCTTCCCCATAAGAACCCCACATCCCCGATGTGTCCTTTTCTTCCCCATAAGAACCCCACATCCCCGACGTGTCCTTTTCTTCCCCATAAGAAAACCACACATGCCCGCGTGTGTCCTTTCTCGCCGCATCAAGAACCAACATTCCGCGGATGGTTGTCCTGTTTCTTTCCGCAAAAAGAACCGCCGCACATTCCGATGTTGTCCTTTTCTTCCCCATAAGAACCCCACATCCCCGATGTGTCCTTTTCTTCCCCATAAGAACCCCACATCCCCGATGTGTCCTTTTCTTCCCCATAAGAACCCCACATCCCCGATGTGTCCTTTTCTTCCCCATAAGAACCCCACATCCCCGACATGTCCTTTTCTTTCCCTCCAAATCCAGGTTACCAAAACATGGCAAACCTTTCAAGCTTTATCCTTGGATCATATCCCAATACTAATTACAATTCAACATAAACACCCCACACGTAAATCCTTTAAAAGAACTTGCACTAACTGTAAGAACGGAAGGTGGGAAGCTTCCACTGATTTTATAGAACAAGAACTGCAATCCTTCCAAACAGCGAACTTTACTTCTCTCAACAAAGCAATACAACACTTCAATAAAACCATTCTAAAGGCATCAAAAAATATATTCCCAATGGCTACGTAATAACATTTCAATTCCAACTTTTCACCCGAAATAGACACCCAAATAAAATAAAGAAACTCCCTTCGACAAAATAGACAACGTAATCATAGATCTCGACAATCAAATAAACAACTTAATCAACTTGAATCCAAATAAAAACTGGCAATGTTACACTCAAACCTTAAAGCCAAGAAATCAACTTGAATATGAATAAAAACTGGCAACATTACACTCAAACCTTAAAGCCAAGAAATCAACTTGAATATGAATAAAAACTGGCAACGTTACACTCAAACCTTAAAGCCAAGACAAGAAAAATATTCTGAACAATTAAAAAAATACACCACAAACACAACCCCCACCAACCCACGAACCTGCACAACACCCACCAATAGATTAATAATTAAAAGACTTATGAAATTAAAGAAACACCAAGAAGGTTCCCCCACTCATTCCACTAAGGTACTCAACACATTCATAAACCCCAAAAACTTACGAGCAAAGAGTCCATACGCAATATCCAATATCGACCTCAAACACGTAGGAACTAAAGCCATACCATTCCTAACCCAAATATTCAACACAGTTTGACAAACCAACTCAATCCCACCATTCTGGAAACATACGAATAATCCCCGTACTATAACCCAACAAACCACTCAACAACACAGTTTTGTATAGACTTATATCATTACTCTCTACGATATCCAAAATTCTTGAAAGGTTAATTCTAAATAGACTCTCCCCTCTACCCCCCCCCCCTTTCAGGTACACAACATGGATTTAGGCTAAAACATTCCACTGCCACACTACTTAAAAATCTAACACAAAACATCCACACAGGTTTTAACCAAAATCTACCACCCTACCTCACTCTCCTAGTAGCAATAGAAATAAGCAAGGCATTTCATACACTTCCACATCACCTCTTAATAGACAAAGTATTAAACACAGAAATAATTATCAATGCCAAGAAAATAATAGCAAACTTCGTATCTGATCATGCAGCTAGTTATACAATGATGCAACACTTCTCATACATACAGGTTATGTAATGGATTTCCCCAGGATGCCATCCTATCTCCAACACTTTAATCTTTTTATGCATGATCTACCACAAACTACATCCCCTTCAATGAAAATCACTAGCTACGCAGATGACCTAAAAATCACAGCTCAAAGTCCCTCTTTAAATACAGCAAGATGAGAATTACAGCAATATATAAATCAATTGGAACAGTTTCTATCAACAAACAGAATGACTGCCTCTCCCCAAAAATCCTCAATCACATTACTCACACCTGTTAGAAGAGAATCAAATACCCATGCAGCATTTCTCCTTTCAAACAACATATTTTCTCTCAGTAAACAACCCACCATCCCAGGGTAACTTTCAATACACATAACATTCACCCCCACATAAATTAAATGTGATGAAAATACTAACTAGAATTAATTTTGGTCAGCACAATTAGTCCCTCACAATAGTATACAGGGAATACCTTTGTCCCATCTTAAACTATGCATCACCTGCCTGGACATCCACAATATCGCATCCAATATCCAAAAACTAGAGGTCGATCAAAACCAAGCTCTCAGAATAATAACATTCTGCCTCCCTTCCATACCAACCCTCCACTTACAAACTGAAACAAAAATTCTTCCTATAGGAATCAATCTTGATATGATAGTCTTGCAATTTTACAGCAAATCACCCTCAACAGACCACCCCTACACCAAACATTACAACATCCCCCTGCACCAAGAAGGGAAAAAATCACACTATTCAAACATATACAATGTACTTCCTTCCCCACCCTCTCCACCCTCCCCTTCCTCTCCACCCTCCCCACCCTCCCCACCCCTGGACACTTAACACAAAGAGTGATATCCGAATATCCAAACAACACCATACTTCAAGTGCATCCACACAAAATATCTCTCATAGAACAAATTTTGGACTGATCAACAAGAATAATGCTTGTCCCGTTCCTGCTTGGGCATTATCTATCTCATCAGGAACGTAAATATGGATTTCATAATGCTCCCTCCCTTCTCCCTCACTCCCTCCCTATACTGACCAAGATGTCAATCCCTGACAAAAGATGACACAAAACACCTCTTACTAAACTGCTCTGACCTAACTTCGATACACTCATTCTGACTGATATTTGAAGTTGGCCTGCTTGGCTGACAAATATCTTCAAGGCAGGAAGGGGGTTACCAAGTAAAGTAATATGATATATATATATTATATACTATATTATAATATATTATATTATATATATATAAATATTCTATATAGATGTTGATATATACAATATATATATATATATATATATATATATATATATATATATAGTATATATATATATATATATATGTATAGTATATATATATACTAGTAGTATATATATATATTATATATATATCATATATATTATAAATATATTGATAGTATATATATATATAGTTATACTATATATTATATATATATATCTATTTATATAATATATCTATATATATATATATATATATATATATATATATATATATATAATATATATTATATATATATATATACTATATATATATTAGTATATATATGTATAATTATATATATATATATATATATATATATATTATATATAATATATATTATATATATATATATAGTATATATATAGTATAATATATATATCTATATATATAATATATATATATATTATATATATATATCTATTATATATTATAACTTAGTATATATATATATATATATATAATATATATATATATATAATATATATATATATAGTTATATTATATAGCATATAATATATTCAAACGATTGAATATTTGTAAAGCAGGTATATCCAAAAAAAATTTAAATTTATGTTTTGCATTTCTTTCAAAGGGACATGGACTGATATTTTTTAAAGAAAACAGCTACCACAGATTTTATTGTCTCTTTAGTCTATTCTCTCATTGCTATATCAAGTTATTTGTAATCTCATTAGCCAAAATTAAAAACAATTTCATTCTCATTAAACAGCTGTTCCAGTCACCAAAATCATAAACTCATTGTCTATAAATATTTTCAAACCATACTATATTGAAAAATTATAAAAATAATTTCATTCCCTACATGTATATAGGGCAGTAAAGGGTTAAAAAAAAAAATTGGAACAAAAACAATTTTTACTTTCAATTTTTGTTTAAAAAGAATAATATCTTTGACAATGGAGTTAATTCCCTCCCCTTCAGGACTCCTCCCTCTCTTCATCGAAACTTGTTCCCAGTTTGGCAGATGACGAGAACACACGCATCCTTCACATAAACAGTTAGGAAGTCT